>JASSUY010037870.1:0-29648 GCA_032466535.1 Forpus xanthops | reverse complement strand
GGGGGGGAGAGGTGAGGAGAAGCTTTCAAGTGCTTCTTTTTCTTGATTTTTAAATGGTGACTTTCAGTTGTGAATCCTGACCGCAGCACAAGATGCTGCAAAACGTGTTTCAAGGCCAGGCTGGACACAGGGGCTTGGAGCAAGCTGCTCCAGTGGAAGGTGTCCCTGCCCGTGGCAGGTGCTGAACTGAATGAGCTTTAACATCCTTTCCAACCCAAACCAGGCTGGGGTTCTATGATTCTATGAAAATGTTTTCTTGCTCCTGTATCGCAGATGGGGAAGAGATGATTTGTATTTGCGAGCTGGTCCTGCGCATCATGGTATGTGGAAGTGTTAGAAAATAGATTGTGGTGTGTTCAAACCCTGAGATACTGTGAATCCTTTTTCTTAAGCAGAACTGCTCCAATGGAGGCTTATTGTGTTTACGGGTTTGTCACAACGTGGTTAGAATAAACACTGCGGTAAAGAGGGGGAAAAAAATCATTCTGCAGAAAACAAGAGACATGTTTCCCTGTCCCATGGAGGCTGCTATTAGGTTTTGAGAGAGTTGTCCTCTTCTGTGTTGTATTTCCCCTTTTGAAGTTTCACTGTTTGTTTTAAGGCACAGATTCAAAACACTGCATTTCCACTTTATACATGTGCTCTCTTAAAAGATTTGTTTAAACAAGGAAACCAATGCTAAGTGTTCTCACTTGAAAGAAATTAAACATATAGAATGATAAGCTCCTGCTAAAATGTATAAAAAACACTTAAATTAATAATAAGAACTTGTTCTGAGGCAAAATTCAATTTTACTTCCTATTATGCAATCTTTGCATGTAAAGTTGCTTTAATGCAAAATAGCAGCTCATCAAAAATTCTGTTTTATTGGTATCAAAAATTTATGATATCCTGAGGCATGAGGGGCAGAGAGCAAGGTAGGAAAGCTGTGTCCTTTTACCAAGTTTAGTGCTTTCTTTAAAGAAACATGTCAAATTTTTTCCTCCTCCCTTCTTCCTCATGTTTGGAGTCAGTGGGCGAAGGTTTATACCAGGGAAAACTCTTCCACTGGCAATGTCACTGTGCCCCTCTAGCACACCTTTCTGTTAACTGTACCCTCCCTGCAGACTCCTGCTTGCGCTGCAGTACTGGGGGATACCAGGACACGTCCACACAAATCTAGAAATGGGATTATTTCATTCAGCATTGCAATAACGCTGATGAATTGCAATGATACGTGCATTGTTTGTGCCTGTATTTGACTACCAAAGCCTGCATCCTCCCAGTGATAAATGTAGAGATCTGATACTGCTCTAGTTTGGGCTTCCACTAATGAGACTGTTTCCAGAAAGGTGCTCCTGTCTTTCTAAAGGATATTAAACACTCGGTGACAAGAGCACCTGAAATCTGCATTGATAAACTGTTCTTACTGCTACTTCAGTAAAACTTCGAGCAATTTATTAAAGGCCACTGACCTTTTATAGTTGGGGAAACTGAGGCAAGGCTGATGGCAGGGCTCGGTCAGGCACGTCCCTTGAGCCGTGGTGCCTCTGCTCCCCTTGCCACAACTGCGACCATAGGGAAATACCAGGAATTTCCAGGGGATTTAATCTGGGGGTTTATGGGTCCTGTCTTATTGACTCCTGAATGGAGCAGAAACCTTCCTGCTGGTTCAGGGGGCCCATTCAGAAAAGAAATTACAGAGGGCAATAAAGCTGCACCTTGGACTTCTAACTTCCTTGCTTCTATGCTGTGGTGCACTTATTACCTAAGGCCTCTACAAACATGAGAAAGGGAATATATGGTTATAAACAGGTCTTTGAGCTATCACAGCTCTCTGGATCTGCATTTTCCCCTAATTAAGGCAACCAACAACTACAGGCAAAAGGGGTTTGAGTCTGAAATCTCTGCTCATGTGATTCTAAAGGAGAGCTTTTACATTTAACCTCAGTCTGGCCCCCATGTTGCTTACTGCCCAGTGGCATTCAGCCCCACATGCCCTGCTAGTGCTAGTGCAATGTTACTCTCAGCTCTAGGATGGAGTCAGCCCGTGTGGTTGCTGTGGCTGATGAATGCAGAATGCACTCAGGACACCGGGAAGAGAGGGCTGCTAAACCCCTTCTGACACAGCCCATCCTTATTTTAATGTTAGCCTTGACCCACGGATCAAGTGTTTTATTCTGGGTATTGCAGTGGCAATGTTACACTGGTCTGTGAGTGCACACACTGATCTCAGGGATTGCAAAAGCAGAAATTCATAAGGTCCAGTACTGGTTTTGCAGAGTGATAGGTTAACCCGCTTCACAAATGGATAAAAGGAGTAGCAAGGATGTTAGTAGAAAATGGGTTTGAAAGCATATTTCCGGGTCTTCACCTACCTTTAGTTAGGCGCCCAAAAAAGTGGAATGTTAAGCAACCACCTCTGAGCCTGTGGGGCTACATAATAAGTGACTCACACAGAAGTCTGACAGACAGTCAGGAATCATGATAATAACAACAATAACAAAAAAAAGAAAGCCTATGGCTTTCTGGTTGCAGCATTACCAGAGCTCTCTCATGCAGTGATTTCTGTCCTCCTGCACGACTTATATCATGAGGGGATGCAAAAGAAAAGGACCCTTTGCTGCTAATATTAAACAGCAGGTAAGTTTAAATTTGGAATAAACAGATTTTATAGTCATGTTACTCAGCTCCATAACTAATGAAATAGCATGGATAAAATTTAAAGCATAGCAGCAGTATCAGCCGGTCTCTGCTCCAATATCTAAACCCAATGTTTCTATTAAATGTCTTGTATCTTTTAAAAGAAGCCCTTCTCCATAATCTGTTTTCAATTGAAGACCACAGTAAATATATCAAGATTACCGGATCACATTGTTTACAGATGAAACAGTTTCAAGGTGAAGTTATTTTTGGTTTAACTCTTCTGTTTTAAATTGAAAGGCATTTCTGGAGTAGCTGCGGGAAAAAAAAAAGAGCACAAGAAAAAAAGAAGAAGATAAAATGTGGCACTGTGAGGGTTAAGCAAGGTCTTAGGATCCAAGTAAATATTTATATGAGTTCTCAAAGAGGGGGGGAAAATCTCAATATAACCAAAATATAAATCACAGTGCTTTATGTTAGCTGTCAAATTATTCTAGCCCCTGCATTCCAGTACTTGCTCTACTGGTAATGTCACATACAATATGTGGGCTTATGCCCCGGTGCAGGTTTGGCAGGTAATTAAAGTCAGTTGCATGGAAGGTTGCAAACTCCCTCCATTCCACTGTAAGACAAACTGTGATAGCTCCAAATGTGCAAAACTATATGGGAACAGGGGTTCTCCAAGCCGGGGAGAACAGCCTGACTGGTGCGCTGCTCCATGCCTTGTCTCCAGCATGGATTAACTCTTCGGTGCCTTTGTAGCAGAGGCAATGAAAACTGGGAGCAGTAGAAGCAGCAGCCAGGTGTTTGTCAGAGGGGAAAAAACACCACTAAAAGCAAGGCCTGAGGGCAGGTAGCCTCGGGTCAGGCTTGCTTGCATTCTTGACCTGGGGGGACTATTTCTGCTAGAAGTCATCTGGTGATTCACTCTTTCAGCCTTGTCTTGCCTCTCTGTATATTGGAGACTCCAGTCATGGCAGTGTATTATTCTCAACAGCCTCACAATGCAGGCTGTTCTCCAACCTGAGATGGTCCTGGAGACCCCAGCTCCTTCCTTGGGAGGCAGTCTGTAAATGATGCCCAGAGCTTAAGTCTCAATGTCTTTGATGGAACTCTGTCAACAAAAGACAACTAGAATGAAATTGCAGCTCGGCCCCTGCCAGCTTTCACCTTCTCATCTGACTTCTTCTCGTGAGCGGGTCGAAAGGAAGGTTTTCAGTCATGCTCTCCCTGCCGGAGGTGTTCCCGTCTCGGGGGGACGGATCTTTGCACTGGGAGGCACCCGTGCATCTCCTGCTCCGCATATGAAATAGGCGCAGGGCTGTAGGTTCTGCTCTGGGAACCAGAGTGCCGTGAAGCCACACCTGTGTGGATGCAACCCGGATGTCAGGGAGCTGTGCCAGCGCCAGCACCACGCCGTGCGACACCCTCTTATTTAACCACAGAATTAGCATGGCACCGAGATGACGGGTTATTGCCCTCCGACTCTCCCCACGCTGGGGGCAGAGAGTGAATCCTTCCCCAGACGGGTCGCATTTCACTGCCTTTCAAGGGAGGATTCCCGGAGGAAATCACACTGTATGGGGGATTCCCATCTGCGAGGGTAACCCCACCACCAACACTGTTTCACAGGGGCTAGTGAGCAACCATCATTTAGCTGCCATCCATTCACTTAGACGTGAAAATACCCATTCATATTAATTTAACCAGTCTCTTACGATAATCTCTGTCTACCTTTTTCCTTATCTTCCAGTCAAATACAAAATCAGAGAACAAGAGCCTTCCTATACTAGCCCAGATTCCTCTTACTCAGCTTGGGAAATGTGGTGTTGAATCCCAACAGTAAGGAAAAAAACCTTCCAAAACGCTAAACGAAGCACAGATCAACTTTTGGAACCGCTTAGGTCCCTTTATCTGCCCTAATCAAATGGTTATTTGTCTGTCTGATCAGAGTCTAGATAAAGTTCTCATCAATTTGCAGTAATTAAACGTGAAAGGGGAAGAAGCAGAGGGTTTCCCAGCAACATGCTGCAGGAGGGGAGTTTTGGAGGAAGGCAGAATCCCTTGTTGAACATCTGCCAGCCTGCATGGAAGGTAGCGGTGTTATCCCTGCTTTAATAGAGTTCCCCCCTCCTCTTCACTCAATGCAAAGTTGTTCTCCTCCTGCTGCTAAAATCAACCAGAGGAGAGAGAAAATCCCTGGAGAGCAGGAGAATATTTTCCAAAACAAGCTATTGCCGCTGATTACAGCAAGTGACAGATACGAAAGAGAAAATAAAGTCCCAAGGGAAGACGCCATCACCTCCCCCATCAGGACTTTGCTCCCATGTCAGAATTATGCAAGCTAGAGCACAGTGCAATGCTTGCTCTATTCAAGATCGTTGTCAAGAGCAAAGTATAAACATTTCCAGCAAATGCACTTAATAGAAGTCTGTTTGCCAAGTCCTGCAGCCTCCTTTCTTGGTTATGGTGAGGAAAAAGACTTTTTCATTGGGGGGGGAAACCCCCTCTCCCAGTAAAAGGAAATCCTAAACCTGTGAATGTAAAGCATTTTCTAGTCATCTGCATCGACTATAGCAGCAATGTACCCAAAGACTATCCAAAGGGGATGCAGAAGATGTGGAACAGAGCCCCTGTGGTGTATAAAACATGATCATATTCCTGGGAGGAAAGACTTTGGGAATTTGTCCACTGGACTTTGCTGGAAGTAGGGTTTCACTCCAGCCTCCAAGGGGTTAGGTGCCTTCTGCCAGGAGATAGCTGAACCTATGGAAGACAGACACTGTGGCAGCAATGAAGCTGTAATCTGCCTTTGCTTGAATCACTTTGCTCCACCCTGAACATGCAGTACAGCAGGACTGGAAGCTCCTCCAGCCAAGAACTTGGGACTCCAGGGAAGGGGTGTGTTTGTTCCTCTTCTGAACTAACTACTTCATTCCAGAAGTTGTCTTGAGCTACTGTCACCAGCTCAACATGCCTTCAGCAGGAAACAGGAGCTTTCTGTGAATGAAAAAGGCCTGAAGAGGATGCTTTTGGTTTAATTAACCAATGTACCCTATAGAGTCCTGCTTTTTCTTTGAAATCACAGCTGGTTTCCGTAATTGCTGTCCTCTGTGACACAGTGTGATTCCACATCCCTGCACTGCACTTGCTTTTTCCTAGGGCACTCCCAGTGGACCCTCCCATAGCTGGAGTGCGGGAGGAGCTGCTTCCCACCAGGAACCTGCTGGTGACTCCAAGATGACTGCAGAAAACCCTCCCTGATCCATCCCTCCATGCTCCCATAGGACAAGTGCTGGCTGGAGAGGACCATCCACCCTCACGCTCCAAGCAGGGCTGTTGCCAACACTGGATCAGTTCAGCCATGGCTGTGCCTCAGCAAGTCTTGAACCCCGCCAGGTTGAGATCCTACCACCTCTCTGGGTGTCTGTTCCACCCACATTCTGCTGATTTTATTTCTAGGAATTTACCCATCTCCAAAGAAACTCTGCTCTCCCACAGGACAATAACTCAAGATGTTTTGCAATGCATCCTACCCCCAGTCCTTTAAGGACCTGATTACCCAGAAACACGCAGGAAGTTGAACACCTATGGTGGAAAGCAGGAACATTAAGTTTCTGTTTAGATCCTCAAAACCCCTGCCAGAGTCACACTGTTCCTCAACTCCACAGGCTGGAGGCACCTGTAAGTTCTCCAGACCCCTGAAGTCCTGCTGCTCAGATGGTCAGGAGCAACTTGCTGCCAGTGTCAAGCTTAGGTCCAATATGAATATAAGATATATCTAATGTGAAAATAAGATATTATAAGATATTATAAGATATTATTCTGCCTCTCCCAACTTAAGGCTCAATTCATGAATGTGTTCTTAGAGCATTGCCATCAGATCTACCTGCCTCTGCAGCAGGATTTATGTAGTGAGTGTGTATCTAATATCCTACCCATGCCTATATGTTCATGCTTGCTGTCTCTTATCTCTGGCCCAGGTTGCTTTGTACAAAGTGGAACAGGATAATAGAGCACAGCAGGAAAGCAATGGTGCCAGGCACCTCTGGGACTGGTGCTTGCATCCCTGGGTGCAGTAGCAAACCCAGTCTGTGTCTCTTGCCCCATAGAAAGGCAGCCAGAGCCATGGCCTCCCTTTGAATGGAGAGCTTGGGATGCTGTCCTTCAGGAGAAAATTCTATGTGTGATGGGGAGGTAGATACCAATATAAGCCTGAATAGGGTGAATAATTGCCATGGGAGCGTGATCTGTATCATTGCTTTGTTTCATGGATTCCATGGTTGTTTAGCTTGTGATAGGGCTCAGAAAAAATCATGGGGATTACAGTGGAAAAGTCTGTGTCGTGGTATTTCACCACCACTTGGAAGCTCCAGTGGTGATTTGGTTGCCATTTAGCCCACACAAAGAAAACAGATCTCACAAGGAAAGGACTAGATACCTGCAAATCAGAGGAAGATGGAATTCCAGGCTGTAAACAGAGGACACTTGGGTTGTAATGATAAAGCTAAAATAAGCAGTGATTTGACCAACTCATGGGGGGGCGTTGCAAAGGTATATTCAATTGCCTGGAAATGGTAGGGAAAAGATTGGATATTTTTCCAAGAGTTGTTTTAACCAAATGAGGAATTAATCCAGACGTGTCCTATGGTCTATTATATATATGAAATCAGATTAGGTGGTCACAGTGGTTTCTTCTGGTCTTACAATCAATGAAAAAAAAGAAAGTAATTGTGGTGATAGAGAAACAGTGAATAAATATAGTGCTGAACGAGCAGGGAGGGTACAGCCTTATGAAAATATTATGAATTCTAGAACTTATATAATAGATTGCATTCACTTCAGCAAGAACCACCATTGTTTTTTTCCACATTTAATTTAAAGAGGCAATATCCTTTTAAGCTTTCATTCTGCAGCAGGGTAGATTAAATTTAAAATAGAAAAGTGCTGCAGAATAGATCTAGGGATGTTCAGGGCTGGAGGACAACTTAATGAAGCAGAAACTGAAATACCATACGTCTCCAATAGCTTTAATTTATATAAATATTATCTTTGTGTCTTTCATAACATGATGCAGAGGAGCTCAGAGTACCGTGCAATTCCTTTGCTTTTCAAGACAATTTTATCCATTTTAGTACCTGGGTTTGAAACCAGCCCAATTCAAACCGAAAGAGCTATAAAGATTATTTTTTTTTTCTAATTGCTGAAACAGGCACATATAAAATCAGTCTAATGGCTGGAAAAGGCTGCATGGTTTATAAATAGGGATAAGTACCAGACTACCTAGAGCGCAGTCCTGTCCCAGGTATTCAGACTGGTCAGATCTGTCATATGCAGACAGCGCAGGACTGGTGGCAGCGCTGGTCATGCTGAGATGGAAACTGGGAGCCCTCCTAACACAGGGGCTTCCAGACCCAGTACATCATGCTTTAAACAGCTTGGTTTTGTAGGGCTGTACCTCCAATGAATCATAGAATAGAATCATAGAATCCCAGCCTGGTTTGTATTGGAAGGGATATTAAAGCTCATCCAGTTCCAATCTGCCGAGGGCAGGGACACCTTCCACTAGAGCAGCTTGCTCCAAGCCCCATCCAATCTAGCCTTGAGCACCCACAGCTTCTCTGGGCACTCTGTGCCAGCGCCACAGCACCCTCACAGGGAAGAGCTTCAGCCTAAGAGCTCATCTGAGTCTGCCTTGTCTCAGTTTGAGCCCATCACCCCTTGTCCTATCACTCCAGTCCCTAATGAAGTCTCTCTTCAGGTTTCCTGTAGCCCTTTAGACACTGGAAGCTGCTCTGAGGTCTCCACGCAGCCTCTCTTCTCCCTGCTGAACAGCCCCAATGTTCTCAGTCTGTCTTTGTACAGGGTATTTGTATGAAGCCAAAATCAGCGCCATCAGCAGGAGGGAGCTGTGGTTGAGCATGCACTTGAAACAGTGTTGATTCCCTGCTGGTGAAGGATTACATGCTGGAATAATGTCAGAGCAAGGCCAACAACCCCATCACTGGCGCAGTCCCAGGTGGTCCCTCTGGTGAGGCTTTTCCTGATATGTCGGGACGTCTGTGTATCACTTTGTATGCTCTGCAGGATCCCAGACCCATCTCTGCTCCTAACTCACTGCATCAGCGTGCATGAAGCAGCTTCCCTGTGAATTAATTTTAATTTCTCTGTGGTGAAATAAGATATTTTACTAATCCCTGAAAAAGACTTTGAAACTTAAATAGCAGTATCTGATGTCTAGCACCTTATTCATTCAGATATTTGAATCTGCTCAAGACATGTAAAACTGGGTTTTTTTCTTTCCACTCCGTGTTAGAAGTGGAGAGAAAGAGAGAGAAAGAAAAAAACATGTTGCTGGAAGACATCTCCATTCTGAATAAAAGTAGAGTTCATTAGTGAAGAGGGTTCATCTTTTCTTTATTCTTCATAATATGTATTTTCATGATTGGTTACAAGTCTGGCATTGCTTCTTCCTTCATATGCTGCCAACAGTTTTCTGTGATCTTAATTTTCCCCCTCTATAAAAACCTCAGGAAAAAAAAAGCTACCATATATTAGCCTGCAAGTATTTGATTGACGCACAGATTAATATTACACAACTAAGGAGTGTTACCAGGTGAGTGCTTCAAAAATCACAATATTTCACAGGCAGGCAGGCAGGCTTCCTGACACCACCGTAAGTAGAAATACTTTATAAAAATTATTTAGAATCACCATCTATCATCATGAGAAACCTTGTGTTGTACTGAAGTAATTGACAGGTTGATAGCTGTGAAACATTTCCAATCCAATCAAAAGCAATGTGGTATTTCCTATAACAACATCAATACACAAGGATTTACAGTGGTGACCAATTTATTATGGAAAAATTATCGAGTTCTCATTATGAACAACTTGAGTGTATTTCAACTCTATGATCAGTGTCCTTCAAACCATCACTAATCCAGTCATTTCTTTCATGAATAAACTAGTCATGAATGTGCATATTAAATGTAGTATAGCATAGGCTGCCCTGCCACCTTACATCCAGAAGGTCACAAACATGTCTTCTTAGATGCTAACTATTCCCTCTACCTCAGGTAGGTATTGGGCAGCTCCCCAGCTTCCTGCACTGTTACAGAGGGATGTAATTGGATAGAAACCCTCACATATTCACTCCCTTGTAGCTCACATGGACAAAAAAGAAGCTGGAATTTAAAGAATGGAGCTTGAAATGGACCCTCCAGGTGCTTGCGGGCAATTCCTCAGTCACTTAATGTGAACCTAATGGCTCTGCCTCTTCCAGGGGCTGTGGCTTGCATTGGGGCTTCAGCTGCACTGGCCTTGCTGATCCATTTAAGCTGGGTTGGAAATGGATCCTCTCCTCCACAGCTCATGCAGGAAATACTTTTGGGGATCTTAAAATAACCCCCCAATTTGCTGCAGTGGCATAACACACATGGGTCAATCTCTGGCTCACAAAATATGTAGAAGAGGTAAAGGAACTGCACAGAAGAGCAGCCAGGATGTTCCGAGTCATGGGAGACTTCACATAGGGTGACTCTCCTGCCTGGAGTTCCATCCAGCTCCTTTCCCCTGCCTTCTCCTCTTCTCAGTTCTGTGTTTCCTACCTCTCTGTTCTCTCCTGAGAAGTCTGCAGGAAGGATAAAAGTGTATGGACTTCTCCTCTACTCAGGGGAATAGAAGAACCCAACAATGAATTGGAAGATGCAGCCTCTCTTCTTTTTCATTCATTTCCCTTTCACACTTGGAGTTCTTTGGGCTAATTCTGATCTTGTTAACCTGGGGTTTAAGCCTCAGAGAATCTCTGATGCAGATGGAGGAAAAAAATTTCTGCTAATGTTAATAAAACCAAACAAAAATAAATAGATATTCCTGATTCAGACCTGTTCTCTCAGCTTCAGGACCACCAAAAGAAGGAGGTAAAATCTTTTCCTTTTTTATGAAGTGTTTTTAAAGGAGAAGTATCTTTGCATTGTTTAGTTTTCTTCTAAGACAAGCAATTGTTTTAAGACATTTTCATCAAGGTCCTAGTGTCAGGGATTTCCCTTCCCCACCCTGTTCCCAAAATTAATGAGGGAGGGAGAGATGGAACATAATATCCTAGAGTCACAATTAACCTTCAGCCACTTGCTTGTCATACAGCATATGCACATGCAGGTGGAAGAAAAGCTCAACTGAATGCACACTCAAGTACCGTTCTTTCAAATTCTTACTAGAGGACACAGGTTTATAAGAAAGCACATTAAGAAACTGACTCCTATTCTGCAATAGGCTCCTGTGTGGCACAGAGGTAAATGTGGTTATCTTTCTCCAAGGCTCACTGCAAGAGAAAAGGTTATAACAGGAATTTTCCTAACTAACTTCTGGGTTATTGAAAAAATAGGTGTAACTATGGCATAACTATATGTATACCTATGTGTTTATATAACTCTATATGTAATTACATATTTAAGTGTATATAGCTATATGCATAGTTATACATATAGTGGTAATGAACATCACTACCAGTCCCTTTGCAGCTACCTGACATTTCTCACTAGATAAGCTCATTGAACTTCAAGAACTTCCACTTTGACCAAGAAAACATTGCTCACTTTCCCCAGCAGTCATCTAGGAGGGGTTATTGATAGGTGTTTGACATTCAGTTTCTGTGCAGTTCAGCCAAGAGGGATGGATCTGAAGCAGGGATTCCCTGCCTCGTGCTCTGCAACATATTGCTTTGCTCTTCAGCAGTGAAAAAAGTTTCTCACTGTCCAAACTGCAGCAATTCTTGTCATAAAGATGGTTTTGTTTTCAGACATGCCTTTTTTTTTTCCTTAGCTTTATGTGTAATAGTTCCAAAAAAAGAGCTATTACAGTAGGTTATTGCATTATTTAGATGGTATATTAGGACTGGATTATAATTTCCAGGGGAAAGAAGCCCAACACCCATCAGAAGTTATTCCAGCAGATTAAATCTATCCACTGGTGTTAAATGCAGGCAGTGGGCTGGTTTCATCACTGCATGAAATGAACCTGGGCCAGTCAGGCTGGCTTTTTACCCCAGTTTTCTTTACCCAACCTGGCTTACACAGCTTCTCTCAAATATTTTCTTTCACATGTTGCTGGCAAAAGCATCAAAACCCTAGCTGGGCTTAGATTACAGCTGACAAATCACAGTAATTCATGATCAGAGCTACTGTAGTTACTCAGAGCAACTTGTGCAGCCACGGGGGCTGAGAGTGACTGACAGCACTGCAAAAATTACCTGCTGCCAAGTAATTTGGGTTAACAGCTCTTTTCCTGAAAGAAGCACCTAGCGAAGAGGGTTGGCCCTCTGGTACCTTGTCTCGAGATGGAGCACAACAGTCAGAGGAGCAGAATAACTGTGATTAAATTGGCCACATAGGTGTATGATGTTGAAAATGCTGTTACTGGCAATGAAACAAAACCATAACAAAGCTGATTTAACAGCTCTCCAAGCATTCCTGGTTAATGGAGGGAGTTATCCCTGGAAATGGTAACAGATAGGACAATATCCCCACTTTCCATCCATGCAGTCACCTGCTATATTGTACCAATGGAGATGAATGGTCACTGTGTGGGGAGAGTCCTTGCTCCTTTCTAGCATGTGCACACCTTGCTACCATAGTCCTTTCATGGTTTACAATGGTTACACTATTTCAATAACAGTTTAAATTCCTTGACACACCATTGCTGAAGAAATCTGAATAATCTGCATGGAATGAAGAGTGAAACTCTCATCACCATTTTGAGTTCTAAAACACCAGCTCTGTCAGAAGTTTCAGTGTAGCTGGGTGTCAAAGCTAGTCACAGTCTGGATTCCTTGTTTGAGTTTACCTTGCTTTATAAAATGAAAGTTCCTTTATTTGTCTAGTGTGGTATAGAAACAGTTTAAAGTTGGTGTATTTTGATTCTTCACATATTAAACCCTCAGTTTTCAACTGGCAGCTTCTGGCTTCTCCAGCAAGTGTTCCCAATACCTTTACAAACTGGTGCATTGTCTAATAGACTGCATCTTCAAAAGCTACCTCTTTTCAGGAGAACCGAGCTGGTACTTTCATTCCAGGAAGTTTTCTGCATGACACAAAGATCTTTTGTAGGCACTTTGCTCTTTTTCTTTTTAGGATTCCTTATTCCAAAATAGGAGTAACTTTAGAGAAAAAGAAGTACAAGAGTGCTCTTTGTGCATTCAGCTAGTGAACTGTCATGATTTTATGAGGAGTCTCATGATACTTGGTAGTTTTCTTAAAACCCTAGACCTTGGAGTTATATTATATGTATATACCAGAGTTTCAGCATTAATTAAGAGAAGGTTTCCAGCTTGCCTGGATGTGGCAAACCCCTGGAAACAGTGAACTCTGAGAATAGAAGAGAAGAGCCCTTAGCTGCTTTTCCAAAAGCTCCTGTTTTAGGATCTAAAATCCTGCTTTCTGGAGGGATAGGGAGGTGTGGAGGCCAGGGAGATAGGAGTCCTTTGCCCAACACTGAGCTATGACACCTCTGCCACTGAAATGCATCCTCTGAAACTCAGTGCTCTGTTTTTACTGTGTTAGGCTAGCTGGAGTCAGAGACCATTCAAACCTGCAATAGGAAATGAGATCTGGAGAAAACCCACACCCAGAACACTGTATTAAAAGGAGCTTCCTTGTATCCCAGCCCAGCTCTTGCAGACAGCCTGCAAAAGTTTTAGGTGTGCCAATTCTATTCTAAAAATTCAATTTATAAAGCGAGATCAAGCAGAAGCAAAACACTGCTCCTTGCTCAGCGATGAGTTAAGAAAGGGCTTGGAGGGGTCCTTACAGTCTGTGGGTCAGCACTCAGAATTACACTGTCTGAGGTCTTACCAATCACAGGACTAAAAGCATCTTTCAAGTTGCTCCAGGCCACCAAGGAGCTCTCTTTAAAGACAGATGCCTCCAGTCTCTTCTCCATAGGTGGACTTCTGAGGACAAGGATTTTTTGGTCAATACAGAAGACTCTTTCCTCAGAGCTCCCCCAGGGAAGCAGAGTGTGGACAATCCAGATCACAGAACAGTCCTAGCTCAGCTCAGTATTTTTTTCTGTGCCGTTAAAGATGTTTGATAACAAAGCAAACCTACATAAGCAAGTCAGCCCATGGCAAAAAGAGCAATCCACTTAAGTTGGGTGGTTTCTGTGGTGCAATCCAGTGCAACACTGCTACCCCTCTGACAGTCCTTGCTAGAATCTGAGACATGTTATAAGGAAAACAGGTTTGTGAGGCTTAGACAAGAGACCACTTTATAAAGTAACTTGTGCCTGCATGACTTGAAAGAGCAAGAAGAAAGTGCACTTAAGACACGTTATTACAGGATCTGGCAGCAGCTGAAGGCCTCCTTTCCTGTCTTAGCTGGTTTATTACTAATATGGCTGCAGCACCTCAGATGTCAGCTGTGAGCAAGGACTCCACTAGACCTGGCACCTAGAGATGCTCCTGGTCCTAAAATGCCATATATGTGTGTGGGCTCTTCTGAGCTGTGCAGATAAAGCACTTGGCTCTCCAAATGCACCCACTCATTGCTCATCAGAGAGCCCAGAGTATGTTCCTTTCAGGGTAGGGAGGTACATGTGTGAACAGTCACACTGTCAAACAGGATCTAGAAGGCATGCATCTAAATGCAGTTGCAGCTGAGTACAGGACAGATAGAGCACAGCCTCTGAAACCTTGCAAGGTTCAAATCTTTCCCCCATACATTTCTGTTATGCACTGATCCTAGAAGGAAAATCCTCCTCTAACTTTTCTGCAGGCAGCTCAGGATTTTTCAAGTGAGTCCAGGATAGTTTGTACCAGACATGAGGCATCTGCGAGAACAACTTTGCAGTCCTTTGCAGCCCTCAGTCTGGTCTGACAGAGCCCTCACTGAGCGCTGATCATCGGTTAAGCCATATGGAGCTGCTCTGAATGTACACAGAGCCTTACACACCACACAGTGTAAGAGCTAGACGTGTCCTCAGCTAACTCTTCATCCTTCACAAGTGTCTGTTGCTGCAGAAGGAATGACCTGAAGCTCTTGCCTTTGGAGGACCTTGACCTACTTTGGAACAGGGATGTCACAGTTTGCATCCTTCCTCCTCACTTTTACTAGCCACTGTTTATGTAGGGCCTCCAACACCACTCATTAGAGGGGTGGCAACAACTCGGCTAGAATATACTTCACTGAGATCAAAGCATCATGCAAAAATCCCATATTCAGTGTATTTATGAGAGATCAAATGTCTATAAAGCATATGATTTTTTTTAACTCTACTGATCCTACATTGGACTGCTGCTTATCTCCTGCATTGTGGAGATCTGCCTTGCAACTACAGGGACCTAAGGAAGAAAGAACAGACATATTTCACAGTTCTTCCTTTTTCTGATTTTTCCTCCTGTTCTGCTCTCACCCCCTGCAAGCAGAAAACAAAAGGAACCCACAGAAAACAAAAGGAGCCCAAAGACTTTGTGTACCCTGGTTCAGTCAACTCATGGCAATACATCAGCTAACTCTGGCTTGTAAAAGCCATTCACATGAAAAATAATAATCACCTACACTGAGACAGAAGTTCTGGCACCATATTTATAAAAACAGTTTTCTGACCAAGAAACCCACCTGGTTTTCCCAAGCATCCCATTTTGAGAAGAGAGATATGGGCTGTCTATAGCCTTACAGCGTCTTGCCCTTTAATCCGGTCATCATGGACATCAACTCTTTTCCCTCTCTCATCAGGCTGATTAAGATAAGAGGCTTTGTTTCCTTCCCCTTTCCTGGAATATTTGTTGCAGTATCTACAGACAGTAATTTGGGGTACCCACTGGAAAGAAGGAACAGTCATACAGCTTTGAACACAGCACTTGGCCTTTGGCTTTTCCAGGGGCTTTGTGTGTAACCTTGACAAAAATCACTCAAGAAAATTGTTTCTGAATCTCTTTAGGTAAGAAAAATACCGAGAAAATTGCTTTTGGGATATGTCATGCCTCAGTTTCCCACATGCATAATGAAAGCAATAATGTTACTTCTTCTTCTCCATCCCTGTTGGCTTCTCCAAGACGGCAGGTACGGGGGGGGTGGAGTGCTTCTGAGGACAGGCTGCACTCTGCAATGAAGACTGAGCTGCTGGCCCTTGTCACTGCAGGGTGTGGACATGCCAGCCTTGGAAGGCACCAAACAGGGGATGTCTAGGGAAGAACCAGGCTGGTGGCACTGGACCTCTTCCAGGCACAGGGCTGAGATGGGGCTGGGGTTTGCAATGTGGCTGGTGAGGAAGCCGGCTTGGAGAGGAGGCCAATGCCCATACAAGCAGCAGTGTTAGTGGTGCTGGTGTTGATGCTTCACATTATAAGGGCTCTACATACCCTCATGCAGGGTAAAGAACAACTCAAAGGGTTTGAGATGTGTTTGTGCATTTATTTTTTTGATGATGCCATTTGGGCTGGAATTAATTGACAGTATTCTTTGATGGGTGATGTGCAGTAGGTAAAGCCCTGTGAAAAAGCTTTCAGGTGACTCATTTTAGCATATCAATGTACTGAGATGTTTGGCATAGATTCTGTAGCAATACTCCCCAGAGACTTCAGCAATTCGATAACTCTTTTTTTCCTAAAGCACTGTATACTTTAATTAATAGCTTTTATATTTCACTAGCCAAAGGCAAGCTTCTTTAACCAGAAAAATGTATATATTGACACACCTTGAAGGCAGTAAACTTTTCTGCATATTAATATTGAAAAGAAGCTCGTTAATTAGGCAGTCACACACACAAATCTTCTGATAGAATAAGTGCATTGAAAGTTTTAGATCACTTGGGACAAGGTCTGCCTGGAGCAAAGCTACAAAGTTAATGCTCTGTATTAACTCCAGCAATCAACCCCCAAAACGGCTTCATCCCTCAAGGCCAGTTGTTCCATTTGATCAGGATGCAAAGCAAATTAACATTCCCTTTGCCCTGGCTATGATGCTTCCTCTTCTTTTCATGAATGATTTATTGGTCTCCCCTGTCCAGGATGAGCTTATTCTGCCATCTACCTTTCCAGGGAAGTTTGCCCCCCAAAACGCCCTGTGGTTTCAGCGCTAACTGGAACCTGCACTAGGTGCTACTCTGTGTCTTGCACTGAAATGCAGCATTTGCTGCGTGGTGGCAGGAGTTCTCCTAGCGACTGCTTTCCCATTCATCTGCCTTCCTATCCTTCCTTCTTTATTTGGATAAACTCCCTTTCACAGAAGCAGTCACAGGCTGCAGTGAAAGCCCTGCCTCTGCAAGGAGATGACAGTCCAGCCCTGCACATGTGGCTCAGAGTAGCTGGTCCTCTTGGAGGATATCTTGCACACTGGTAATGCTGGCTGGGGTGTACAAGGGCTCCCTCACAGCCTGCATCTCTGCTGCAGAAGGTAGCAAAGAAACTCTATTGCTAGAGTTAATATCCACAATGAGCAGTGCTCCTCAGGGGTTGATGTTGGGACCGGTGCTGTTTAACATCTTTTTCAGCAACATGGACAGTGGGATTGAACACCCTCACCAGGTTTTCTGATGATGCTGAGCTATGTGGTGTGGTTGACACACTGGAGGGAAGGGATGTGATCCAGAGGGACCTGGACAGGCTGGAGAGGTGGAACCATGTGAACCTCATGGAGCTCAGCAAGGCCAAGTGCAAGGTCCTGCCCCTGCACAAACACAAGCACAGGCTGGGGGAGACTGGATGGAGCAGCCTGAGGAGAGGGACTGGGGGTGTTGGATGAGGAGAAGCTCCCCATGACCTGGCTTCAGTGTGTGCTTGAGCCCACACCCCACCCCCATGTGCAGGGCTGCACCCCCAGAGCCTGAGCAGCAGCTCAGGGAGGATATTCTACCCCTCTGCTGTGCTCTGGGGGGACCCTCTCTGCAGTCCTGATCCAGCTCTGGGGCAGCAGCACAAGAGGGACGTGGAGCTGCTGGAGCGAGTCCAGAGGAGGCCACGGAGATGTTGCGAGGGTTGGAGCAGCTCTGCTCTGGAGCCAGGCTGAGAGAGCTGGGCTGGGTCAGCATGGAGAAGAGAAGGCTCCTGAAGGGGAGAACTTAGAGCAGCTCCAGTGCCTAAAGGGGCTGCAGGAAACCTGGAGAGGGGCTTTGGACAAGGGCTGTAGGGGCAGGACAAGGGGAATGGCTTTAACCTGCCAGAGGGGAGTCTGAGATGAGTTTAAAGATAACTTTAGAAAAGTAATGTGTAAAATAAGATTCAGATGATGTTTTTGTCTTCTTCCTCTCCCATAGCTGTGTGCTAGTTTGAAAAGCTTCTTGAAAGACCAAGCCCTTCCCACTTCTCTTTTGTCAGTCCTACTTCATGAAGCTTTGTTATCGCTAAAACCCTGCTTGATTTTCAGGAAACTCTCCTACAAGGTATGAAGGAGTCAGTCACTTTGGCTAAAGTCTGTGTCATCTTTCCCATACATTCCTGACCTGAATCAGCCTGTTTGTCTTGGTGGAGTCTTTTTTTTTAACTCTTGGAATTATTGACAAAAATATGGAGAATCAATTCTAATGAGCAATCCTATCCTACTGTACAGACCCGTTGTACCATGTATGTTAGAAAGCTGAACCTCAGACAGGTACCCAAAATTAGCATGAACTTTATTAGCTATAGTTTTACTACCATGTATACCTCCACTTATTTTCATGAGTTATTGCTTATTTTCATCTGTGCAATCAAGACTGAAATTAAATCTGTGTCTTCTGATGTCCAGAGAACAGTGACACGAGAACTGGTCTCATTAGCACCCATGGGAGGTGCTGGTACAGCCTGGGAATAGAACATGTAGCTTCTGACTTCTTAAAATTTAATGACACAGTTTATAGAGCTTTGATCCTCTAAGTTATCTTTACTTACAAGCAAGCTCATGAAAGTCAATGGGACCTATTTAGGCTATAGAGAGTTAAACACAGGAATCTGTCTGTGCATGATCTATGGCTGTGAAACCAATACTGCCTCATACAAATGTCCTAATATTTTCTAAAAATTAATAAATGAAGAGATTGTTTCATTTTCACTAAATATTGAAAGCAATTGGATTATCTGTGCTCTTTACAAGTGTCGCTCATGGGCTGAGGGGAGATTTCAGCACTGGAGTGGGATATCTGTTATTCTGTACTTTGAGCTTCTCTAGACATTCCTCCTGGTGGCTATATTTCTCTTTAAAATTGTTGAGGATGGCTCAATAATCCTATAGAACTGCTATAATTGTCAATGAAGTGCCTCTGGCCATTTTCATAGGTCTTAAGCATAGCTTAGCAGCAGCTTATTTGAGTGGAAGCAATGCAGGGATGAAAGAAATATTCCTTGCCAGGTGGAGCTATGCTGTGGGCAGCTTTTTGTTGTGTGTGAGCGTCCATTACCTGCTGTAGAAGAGAAGCTGTTAAACTGGTCAAACCAGCACTTAGTCCCGAACCAGCCAACAGTTCCTCTGTCCTGCAAACCTTTGTAGATAAAGGGTTGGCTTTCCATAGTTTCTTGTCTAGTCCAGTCTTTTCTATTCCTACCTTATCACCAAAGTATATGCAAGTCTTTGCACAGATGCTAATAAAAACAGCTAATCCATTGAATCATGCTGGCAGATAACTGGTATGGAAAAACTTAAGCCTGAATATTCTAGTTTTGGCAAGGTTACAATTTACTGTGGATGGGGTCTTAACACAAAAAAATCCCCATTTTGTTACCTTAAGAAAGGGCAAAATATGTGCAATTCTGCTGCAAGGTATCATAAAAAATAACTAAACCCAAACTGCTGTTGTCAATGTTGACAGACATTAGTCATGTCACCAGCCAGCAATGGACTGCCAGGATGAGATAGGAGTGCTCGGATCCTGAGGTAAGATGCTGAGTATCCTACAGTTTAGCAGAAGATGCTGAGACAGCCTGGGCTTTCCTGGAGTTAAGCCTTGGAACCACATCATCTGAACCCTAAAGGTATCGTAAAGCTCCTGTATTCATAAAGGCCCTATCCCAAAGCCCAGTGATCTCACTCAGTTTTCTAAAGATCAAGCCCTGACTCTTTCCGCAAATGACACACCAAACAGATGAGCTAAAAGGGGCTACTTGGAAGTGTAAAACTGCAGGAATGGGTGGTTCCTGGGGCAGTTTTCTTTTGCTCATTGCTGAAGAGGAACTCTGTCCTGGTGCCTGACCATAAGAACATTAATAATTGTCTGACAGCTGGGTGGTTCTTCAGATTTTGTGCTCAGTTACTGACCCCAAGCTAATGATAAATGCATCAGCTCTGGTTCTTTGGGTGTCTACTTGTCTGTGCCCCTGCTTGTTACGTGCCTGTCCTTGCTTGCCCTCCTGTCTGTTGAAAAGACACAGCACTCAGCAGAGGCACAGGGCCAGCCTTTCCACACATGTGAGTGTGAGAAGACACAGAGCCTTTTCCCGGTGCACCTGCAGAATTAAAAGAGAGGTTTTCTTGATCTAGGCAAGGCACGTGGCTGACCACACGTAGATGAAAAAGAAATCAGATTCCTACAGCTTTGCCTGAAACTTGGCACAGAGCTTCAAAGTGAGTTTTAAGCACAGGACGTTGCACTGCTCTAGCCTGGAGTTGCCAAAGTTGCTAATGGACAGTGAAGGCCTGAATCCAGCCAGAAAAGTTGTGCCAAGGCAACAGAGAGCTCAAAATCATGTTCTGGGAGAAGGTTCACACTACCAGCTGCACCCATATGCTGTTCCCAGGAGCTCTTCTAGTTGCTTCCTTCTGCTGAAAGGTTTCTCTGCATCCTAAGGGTGGGTCTCCAACAACTGCTGCATCCCGCACTGATGAACGTAGTGTTTGAAACCTGTGTTTCAAACCTGATCCTTTCCTGAGCAGCGTTAAGCACCAGCTGAGCAAACTGCCTTCCTCTGTGGCCTGTGTTAGCAACTGCTGAGGGCATCATGGAGGGGGACCTCTGTGGGAAAGTGGGAGTACTGCGAGGGATCCACCTCTCCTCCTCCAGAACGGATAAGTCAACTGCAGTTCATCTTCCAGAGCCCCAGATGTCACGTCTCATACCCCTCCAAACTGACAAGTTGTGACATCAGGCCATACTTGCAGGTTGGAGCTGTCAGGCCCTAGGATCACTGCTGTGACACTTTAGTTCCAAAGCATGGTGAGCAGAAAATCACCAGCATTTCTCCACAAAACAGTCTGCAAAGAAAAACAAGAATAAAATTCACTTTTGTCATTCTTTTAGAAGAAACTTCTCAGCTACTTGTTCAGAAACAAGCAAAACCCAAAGCAGAAATCTTCCAGCTCCTGGCTATTTCTGAGGCTTTCAAATTATTCATTCAGTTGGGGATTATTTTTTTGGTGTTGCTGAAAACCAAACTGTTTAAATACTTACTTCTTTTTTTTTTATTTTATTTTTTTAATAGTTTCAACAAAACACATTGAAAAGATTTGGCTTCATCTCAGTGTGGGCTGGGAACATTTGGAAATTCTCAAATATTTTGCAGGAAGAGAAATCCCTCTTCACCCAGCTCGGCCATCTGCCTGCTGTAGTAATGCTCATTTCCTTGCTTATTTTATACCTTTCTCTTCTATTTGCAGTGATTCTGAATTTCTCTGAACGGGGCTTTACCTTCATTTACAATTGTTATTTACAAAATTGTTACAATTGTTAGTTTACAAAACTCTCTATATTTAGGGTATTACTTTCATGCAGATGAGAAGCAAAAATAATGGATTTGAAAATGTATATTTAAGTCAGAAGGCTATTTAAGAGTCTCCGTTCAATTTCATAGCATAATTAGCAGGCAAATCTATACAGGGCTCTAATTGTCAGTCTTTTCAGAGGTTATTTTTTTCAGGGTTCAGTCACAGTGCTATGTGCTTTTTCCAGAAATTTCTAGAAACATTTTTCTTGGTCCTTCCTCAGTACATAAGAATTCATTGGCCTTAATTCTTTGGCTTATGGAAACTGAATGTAAAAGCCCTTGGAAAAAACTTGGACCAGTTGACTTGGCTTAAAATGCTCGGCAATTCCATTTAGGCATCCAGACTTTACTCAAAATACTCAAGCCTAGAAATGCAAGGTTTTTTCCCAAAGGAAAATAGAGATTTTAGCAGGACTTCCTGGCTGCTGCTGCTGCTGGTGATGTTACAGGGGCAATCATCGCTGTGGCAGCACTTTGATGCCTCTCCTTCTGGCCCTAGCTGAAAAGTAGGAAGTAGCAAAGTGCCTGAAAACTTAATTAATACTAGTAAAACTTTGATCAGTACTTTCATTAACACATCTGCAAGTGTTTCAACTAGACCAGGTAATAAAACCTCCCAGTGCCTTTTAATTGCCATTTTATTACAGATGGGGCTGATTGTACTGCCACCAGTTCCAGCAGGTTGAAACTTTGCATAGCAAGCAAACGTGATTGGGAGAACTCAGCTGTCTAAGACGACAATGCAGTTAAAAAAAAAAATCCTTAAGAAACATTAAAAACTATAAAATCTTTGCCTAGGTTCCGGTTTGCTAACATTTTCATATGCATTTGTTAACCAGATGAAAACATCCCACTGTAGCACGCAGGAGGTGACAGACTTTTCTAGCCTGGTTTCACAGTGTTAACACCGTGTGCTTGTGACTATTATTATGTGGCTATCAGTTTCTCCCTAGTTGCTTTTGGACCTGTTACCCAGTTTCAACCCATTTGTCACTGCATTCAAAGATATCAAGTGCTTTTAAGTCTTAGGAAAAGAGATGCCTGGATTCAGGAAAGTGATTTTGTCAGTGCTAAACCTGCTGTGTGAGCTCATCCCTTATGAAACATCAGAAAATCAAGTCAGTCTTGAGCTGCATGTCCAAGGGCTACGTTGGTTCTGCTGCACATGGGACTCTATTGCTCACAATGATTCATCTCATTCATACTGTCCTACACACAGAGGCACTTTCCCCACTCTCACCAGAAGCACTGCTTGGCAGGATAGTTTTCTGCAGCTCTGTAGATACCCTCATGATCTCCTCTTTTCGGCATCCTGTTTATCTCTGGGCAACAGGCATCACCTCTCCACTGCATCCCTCCCTGCTCTGATCTTATGCCATCCAGCTCTTCCTAATACCCAGCTTCCTTCATGAAATATTTGCTTTAAAGTGACTGTGTGTGTTTCCTCTTTGTGGCCCCATTTAGGGTTTGCCATCAAATGTCCCTAAAATACACTTACTGATGCTTAAATGCTTATCATTATTATATATGACTGCTTGATCCATTTTAAATTCTACTTAAGTCCCAGTTCTCTTCTGTGGATGTAATCTTTTTTTCTGAAGGCTTTTGGAGTATCTGTGTTTAGGGTCTGTCAATTTGGAAATCACCATCTTACTAACAACAAGGTATAAGTGAAAAATTATGTCAACCCTTTACTACTGAGTGGATGATTTATAGCACATTCCTCCAACCGATTCCTTCTTCTTCCACACTTTTCTTCCTCCAGAAGAAGTGGGCCAGAAGGCAGAGGTGCAAGCTGGTTCATGGCTGAACCTCCCCGAAAGTGCAGAGGTGTGGGTAAGACCATCAGAGACACAGGGGCCTGTTATAGGGATCTCTGGTTTATTTTCCCTAGAGCCTGGGTAACACTTCCTCTTATTTTGTTTCCTCTCATGGTTTTATTGCTCAGTTTGAGGTAGAAACATCCTGAAGTCTCCCACACCCTCCTTGTCATCTTTGTGCCTGCCATCTCAGCTGTTCTAAGCCTTTCATTACTCAGAAACCTATTCCACCTTCTCTAATCTCTGTCACCTCTTTTGCACAAGTCTGTGACCTTCAATCCCTCTGGCTGTCATTTCTCACCAGGCTTTGGTTATGTCTGATGTTGAAATCTCTGTGCGGACGCTGCGAGTTCCCCTTTCCAGGTTGTCATGGTTCTTGTATTGTTGTAAGAAAACAACCGATCGTGTTCCTACCACAAATCACTGAGAGACCATTCAGGGTAACCCAGCCTCCTTATCTGAGATCAGATCAAGGCCAGAACCAAAAATTGTGTGCCACAAACTCTGGGGAGCCTCGATCAAAATTGTGCATACTATGGAAAGATAAAGAAGCATCAGGCAAAAGCATGTTTTTAGCCCACCACTTCTGTCTCCAGCACACACAGTCATAGTCATACTCAAGAACTTCTCAAAACCCTATAACAAGATCTTCAGTAAAAGCCATAAACAAACTGCAGGAAAAGACCAGAGGACAGAGAGCTCTCACTGATGCTCTTGATCTCTTGAATAGCTGTAATTTTTCAGGCAAAATGGCCAAACTAGGCAGTCCTAGGCAGTTAACAGCAGCTGCCCATGCCGCAGCATACCTTCTCCTCTGACCTTGCAGAAAATCTTATCTTGATTCCAAAATGAAAGGCACAGCTTAATCTTACATATAGACATAAAATTGTTTGCGTGCCTGGAGCAAGTCACGCAAATAGGGAGAAACTGGGGATTTTTTATATTCTTTATTGAATGGGAAGTCCTCTTTGGAATTTGCAGACAGGGACTCTCAAGAGAAGCTGGGGCACCAGAACGCAACGACCCATTTTTCGTTGTAGCCTTTCTTCAAGCTCAGCCTCTTTTGCTGTTTCATGAAGCTGACTTATTTCCTGCCCCTCTGCTCTGGGATCTTCAAGGCTCCTTATCTTCCCATGTAGCCGGTTCTTCTGATCATGTTCTCAGGAGCTCCTAACATACAGCTCCTCATCATCTGCTGCCAGACTAGGGATTTACTTGCAGTGTGCAGTAGTGTTCCCATTGCAACATCACACTGCAATCCCCCATAGTGGTGTCTCCAGAGAACCACAGGAGTATAATACAACAGTTTAAAGGGTGGCTGTGAATCTGAAGGTGCAGTGCTGGGCTGGGTTTGGCAGACTTGCAGGTAGTAAGCTTGGGTGGGTGCAGATTTCTGCATGAATAATTAATCCATCCCTAGAAGCGTTATTTGAGGCTTGGGTGTCAGAGCAGATTTTGTTGAATTTTAATGTTTCCTGACTTACACATCTCATCACTGCCCAGTTATTGTTCCCTGTGCTCCCTGGAATGATACCACCTTCCCCTTGCTGGCAAGTTGCGGCTCTGTGAACATGTTTAATCTCTCATCCCATTCCAGACTATTTTCAGCCCTCCAGCAAAGTGTTCGTAATCTTGTCACCCCATGTGGTTTGATCTTCCAACACCCAGCAAGGGTGAATAAACTTGCCTTGTAACAGCTCCTCATTAAGGGAAAATGGCATACGACACACCCAATGAAACAAAGCAGTGAGCAACAGTAGCATTATAGACACATCTTAAATGCAGCACTCAGATTCCAGTGATCATGGGTCCTGCTGAGCCATTTCCATCCCCGCAACCCATCCTGCACTTACAAGTTCTCCAAGTGAGGTAGGGAGCATGAGGGAAGGGGAGACACCATGGCGGTAGACCTGAATAAATGAGGCAGCCCCAGAGGCTGATTTATGATTGCAACACTGTGTGATGAGTTAAGAAAGAAGGGAAATAAAGCAAGCAAAGTGCGTGGGAAGCACATTTCTTGTGGCAGTCCAGTGCTACTCCAGTGTTCAGAAAAGCTCATGTAGGCTACATGTAGCTTCATGTGCAATTAGGAGGGATGTGGCTATTTACTGCAGCTGTGAATGCAGTTGTAGTTTGTACAGTGAAATTATGGGCCTGAAGTTTCTGAGTACAAAAATGC
Source organism: Forpus xanthops (assembly GCA_032466535.1). NCBI lineage: Eukaryota > Metazoa > Chordata > Aves > Psittaciformes > Psittacidae > Forpus > Forpus xanthops. The sequence continues at coordinate 4,363 of JASSUY010037870.1, read as the reverse complement.
CATTTATACCACTGTTTAGGAAAAGAAGAAGGATAATAAACTGCAGCAGTTCCTGCTTCTTGGCAGGAATGGTTGAATTTTGTCACAGCACAAATCTGTGAATTCCCTGAAGATGGTACTGCTCGTGCACCAACACCTGTGAGGTGATCCTGCTTCTTTGGCAAAGTGACCGCTTTCTGTGGACTCTGCTCTGTAAAAATAAACTGAATGGAGTAATTCTTTCCCTTTGGATTTTTCTCACTCAGGAAACACCTATACCCAAATCCTCAGCTGGTGTAAATCTGCAAAGCTCCTCTGGCTTCAGTAATGCGATGCCAAGTTCCTCCATCAGAGAATGTGACCTGTTACTTTGGCTGAGCCTATAAATCACCAATTGTATGTTTTTGGACCAATTGTTAGGTAGCTAATCCTCCAATTTGCACATGCAGACAGTCTGAGCGCTCCCATGTGAGTTTTTGCCTGAGCAAAGCTGTAGCCAACACAAAGTGAGTGGGCAAGCATCTAGGTGTGTAATTCAAAGCATGCGAATGTGGAGGCTGAGTTTAGCTTTCCCCAAACACAGCCCTTTAAATCTTTTTCTGCAATCTCCTCACACACAAAAACCACACACACAGTCCCTCAAAGCCCAAACTCACAAAAACAGCTGTAAGAGAAGGAAAGACAATGAAGCGCATTGTGGAGGAACAGTCAGTCAAATCCCCCCCTGCACTCCCCACCCAGAGCCAGCACATGCTGGGAGTCAGTCAGCTCTTCGGGGAGCACAGGGAAAACATACACCCACAGAAACTACTCACATGATCCCACTCCCTCAAACCATACAGGACTTTGAGTGTGAGACTTCCTTTCCACTGACTTCTCCACTCCAAAACAGTATTTCAAACTTGAAGCTTTAAGGGGAAAAGCACATTATTTTTATTTTTTAGGTATTTTTTAATCTTCATTGTGTTCTCTCAAGGAGAAAAATGATGTTTTCACATGGAGAGAGTGAGATTAAGCCCAAGACTGTCAAGAATGGAACCTAAATAGAAGATTATATGCAGTCACCTGCCCTTGTGTTCAGTGGAGGCTCTGCTTTGCCCAGCCCTGAAGTGGGAAAAAGGTTTCTAGCCAAGGCCTTAAAACCTAAACCAAAGAGTTTTTCATTGTGAAAAGTTCCAGGTTTTTACTTTGTTTGACTCATTCCTGAGAAGAGCTGTGCAAACTGCTCAGGATAATCTGAATTCCCAGCAGGCTTGCTAGAGCCCAGTGTGTCCAGCAATGCCATCCCTGCTGACTCCTCCTGCAAGTGCTTCCACTGGCCACAGTGAGAGGCTCACACGTGCAGTTACTTGCAGTGCTGTATTTAATGATGCAGTGTTGTAAAGGATCAAGGGCCATGGAACAAATAGCTGTGAGATTGGGTGTGCTAAGAACTTCTGAGTGCTCTGAAAATGTTGCTGAATTGCTCATGGAAGCAGGGCTTCTTGCTGATCCGTGTGGATTCTTGGTACCAGTCAGACCATGAGGAGTCAAGAGTCACATTTCATTATTCCCATCTTTCTTCTTCCAAGCAGCCTGTGGTCACGATGTGTCCAGGACGTGGACTTTTTATGAAGTGCTGGGATGATGAGATCCTTTTCATTTGTGCTTGAAACAAGAGCATAAGAAGGAAAAATGCGGCGCTGCCCCATATCCAATACATCTCCAGTGCCATTTTTGCTACCAGGAAGAGATCAGCAGAGGTAAGGGAGCTCTAGGCCCTCTGTATCTCATGAGTGGAGGACTTGCTGACACCAATAGGGTGAGATGTGATGGGGCAGCATTCAGGGGAGTGAAAGCCATTTCTTGTCCCCCTACAGAACACATATCTGAGTTGGGGTATCTGGGAAGCACAGGCTTACACACCAGCTCTCTCTGCCCAAATATGTTGCACAGGCATTTTGTCAGGTCTCTAATTCTGGAGGATTTATGAGCCTCCATCTTCAATAATTTACTTCAGTTCAACATCAGGTGGTGTTGGAGCATGTTCAGGAAGTATTAACATAGGATTAAGTGCTTCTAAAAATATTCTACCTGCCAGAGAGGGTTAAATTTAAAGCAAAGTTGGGTTTGGGGCTTTTCTTTGGGGTTTGTTCTTGCCAGAAGCAGCACCCTTGAAGAGTCCAGTAACTTGTCTGTCTCTTCAGAAAATTGCAGGTGTTGGAGCTGGCTGTGCTGAGGGGCAGACTGCAGATAATAGGTGCTTTCTGTCCCTCCAGGTTCTTCTGCTGCCACTGCTGTTCCTTCTTTCCACATCCATGGGGTCTGCTGGCAGCCGATCTACTTCGTAGGAATGGATCACCCTGAGCCTGTTGGGCAGGTTCAGTCTCTGAGCTGAGGCTGGTGATTACATGCTGGGATGGTTTGCTGGGGCTGACAGTGCAGCTGCAGTGCAGGACCCATCCTTTCCATGCACTTGCTTGGCATTGTCACAAACCCAGTTCTGACCTATCCTGAAGTGTGGTGGGTCCTTATTTCTCTTGCCTTGGTGACCTGATTTACTGCCATTTAAGCCCCCGCTAGTCAGCTATTGCTGGGCAAATCCACTGCAAATGCAATCAATAAAATATAAATGCTCCTTGCAATTTGTCATATAGCCTGCCAAAATAAAAAGGGTGAATAGATTGTGCCTCTCTTTTTAGATAGGTTACCCTAAGGATTTTTCTCTTGTACTCTCCTTTCTGCCTGCCAGCCAGACAATATCTTTTGCCAGAGCTCCCCTCTTAAAAGATTCAGAGGCACAATACATGTGTTAAGAGAAACCTTATCTGTTCTATTCTTCTTCCCTGTTTTCTCTCCTCCTTCTTTAAAAAAAAGATGTACTCTTAAATACTCAATTCCATCTTCAAAGCTTTGTCCTAATGTGAAGCTAGTGAAAGGATGTCAGTCAGAGCTGATCAGGTTGGTAGAGCCTCCCACAGACCTTGGTAGGCCCTGGTCAGCCAGGACAACCTCTTGTCTTGCACTGCCACAGCAAGAAGCGGTTTGTGTTGAAGGAAGGTTGAGGAAAGTTATAGGGAAAGAAGAAGAGCTGTTGGAAGGCTGGAGGGGAAGGAAGCTCTCTTCTGGGACACCTCAGACAGCCACTCAGCAGAAGTATTAATAACTTGCAAAAAGAATACAAGGGATGGGCAAAGCAAACTGAGAGAACCTGCCTGAATTCCCAGTCGGGTTTTGCACACACCAGTGACGATGATTCACTGTCTGGTTTTCACTTTGTTCCCTTCCTTCGGCACTTGGCAGTTACCGAACTCCTGTGAAGCTCTGCCTGGCCTGTCACTTCAGCCTTTTGCTTTTTTCCTCTGCTTACTTTATTAGCAGTAACCCAAACTCCAGAGAATTGGACCCTCACTTTCTTTCTGTTTCTGTAACTTAATTTCATTGACTTACCCTAGAAATTATTTAAATGCTTCAAGAGCATAAAAATGAATTATTATTATTTTGTCAGCTCTCACCTCACCATGAGTAGGGGATTAACATCGGGCAGTTAATCAAACATGTCCTTTTGAAAAGAGATATGTAGCAAAATGAAACGAGCCTCCTTTATTCCTTTCTCTTTTTTGCAGCCATCTTCCCAAACTAAAACTGTTACCAGGAATGTCTACTGAGCTATGGCAGGATTTACAGCAATGCTCCTGAGCAAATCCAGGGTTTCGATGGGGTCAGGAACTAGATGAGCTTTAAGGTCCCTTCCAAAACCAACCAGCCTAGGATTCTATGATTCAATGATGAGGATTGGAAGGTGGCTGCAGTTACTGTTCCTTCACCCCTTGCAGAGCAGACCTGAGGTCGGTGGCTGGGGCAGCACTGCCAGGTCATGGTCTCTGTGGCAGAAGACAGCCACCATGAGAAGGGAACAGGAAAGTTCTTCGAGTCCTGTGCAAAGAGAAATTGTGAGTCTCAGATCCCACCAACGTGTTTCACTTCCCTGAACATGGAAACTGTGAAGCAATTGTGGGCAGTAACCTGTTTTGTCATGGTGAAATGAACTTGGAACGTGACCCTGTTATGAGAGGTGAAGAAGGATCTGTCCACTTCTTCTGGTTAGTCCTAGAGCTCTAGTGTTCCTCAAGCAAATATATTGCAAAAGGAACTTTGTTGCCATCTCAGGTGGCCTGGCAAAATTCCCGGACTGCTCCATGGCATCGACTTGCTGCTGCTCTTAAGAAGATACTGCTGAAATTTTTAGCCTAGCATTAAACAATCACAGAATCCCACCCTAATTTGTATTGGAAGGGACCTTAAACCTCACCCAGCTCCAACCCCTACCACGGGCAGGGACACCTTCCACTAGAGCAGCTTGCTCCAAGCCCCTGTGTCCAACCTGGCCTTCAACACTGCCAGG
>JASSUY010037869.1:0-18260 GCA_032466535.1 Forpus xanthops | reverse complement strand
ACTGGTGGTGTTCAAGGCTGGGTTAGACATAGCATTAGGTGGCATGGTTTAGTGGGAGGTGTCCCTGCCCATAGCAAGGGGGTTGGAACTGGATGATCTTAAGATCCTTTCCAACCCTAACTATTCTATGATTCTATGTTACTACATCAATTTAATTTTACAGCCTGCTTGGTATCACAGCTTTTATAAGCAGGGATTTCGTTTTTTCTTGTGTCCTGTTGCAGGTTTGTGCACTACTGTCATTTTCCAGCCTCTTCCTACACATGCTGAGAGCAGTTGGTTTTTTCCCATGAACTTTGGTGTATGTTGTATCAGGAATTTACTGATTAATTTGAGAAATGGTATATCGTAGTAATGCTGCAAATGTTTTCTGAGCAACTCATGTGATACAGGTCATCATCTGACAGTAGCATTTTTGGCCTGGTTTTGTGTGCTATGTAAATGAAAGCAATTTTCACAGCTGGCCTTCCCATCAGTTTTTCCTGCTGCTTAAAGATTACATCTCCTAATCTGGTTTTATCATTTCAGTGCATCAGCTATGCTGCTTTAAACCACTGTGCTCTGCTAAGGCCGTGGAGAGCTTCCATCTGAGGATGCCCTCTCAGATGTGAGCCTTGGGGCTAGCGCGACCGTGGGAGCCACGCTTGCATCCTCTGCAGAAGTCTTCAGAGACCTTCTCTCGGATGAGAATGTCATGTTTTTCACAACCCACTTAAGTAGAAATCGGAATGGTTTCTGACATGTTTGCTGGGCTGGGAGGGAAAATCTGCAATATGCAAATGCAGGTGGGAACACATGAGCTTCCCTGGAGAACCCTCTGCTAGCACATAGCACCATGCAACCCACCTATTACAGTGGCAAAGCTTTATCTGTAACAAAATGAGGTCTCGTGAAGTCTCTTATTGACATATCTGGACTGGGGTGTCTAACAAGTAGGAAACAACAAAAGATTTTGGGTCTTGTAAGTCAGCGTGTGGAAACAGAAGCCTGCTACGTTTCATGGCCATCTGACTCGCACATGTTCAGTGGAGGTGCTTTTGATTTGGTTGCTATCTCTGCATGGGGGAATAGTGGGAGATAAATCTGAAGGTTTTTCCAGACGAAAGGAACTTATCAAGTAATACTGAAAACAGACAGCACAGAGCCAAACTTGGATTTGGTCCTTATTTTGAGCTGAGTAGAAAGGAACTGTGGCCAAGGGATCAGCTGGAAAACCATTTAACCCTGTTTGAGATTGAGCAGCAGCTTTGCTGAGAAAGTCTGATTTAGAATACAAGCATGAGAAAAATCAAGAGCATGATGATTTATACAGTGATTGACAGCATGTCATGTAGGACAACCTGCAAACTCACCTCCTGAAGGTTATACCATGTGTGATCATGTACTCTGATGAATGCAGCTATAAAATATGAGAGGTTTAGAGGAAAAAAGCTTTTAAACCTCCTGCCTCTGATCCTTTTCACCTCTTCTGCTGTGTCTTCCCCTTCTCCTGCCTGTCTCAACTTCTGGCTTAGGCACTAACTCTGTTAGGGCAAATGAAAGTAGAGGGATTAGCTCAACAAATCCATGCATCCTAATATTGAGGGCTGTTTTATTTGTTGAATTCCTCATTGTTTGTGCCATCTTGGTTCTCTGACCTTGAGCCCATGCTCTATGTTCCTTGAACTTGTGCACAGGAGGGCAACGAAGCTGGTGACAGGACAGGAAGGCAAGTCCTTTGAGGAGTGGCTAAGGACTTCAGGCTTGTCTGATTTGGGGAAAAGGAGGCTGAGGGGGGTGACCTCAGTGGTCTATACCCTCCTTAGGAGAGGAAGTGGACAGAAGGTGCTGATCTCCCTGGTATCCAGCGACAGTGCATGTCATGTTCAAAGCTGCACCGAGGGAGGTTTAGACTGGCCATTCAGAAGCACTGGAACAGGCTTCCTAGAGAGGTGGCTAATGCCCCAAGCCTGGCAGTGTTTAAGAGGCATTTGGAGTGGCCTCCTACTCTTGTCCACATCCTCAGTTCCTATGAGGAAGAGCTGGGACAATCCTGTTTGCTGCTGAGCATCTTTTGGGGAGGACAAGTGTGAGAAGTGTGGCCATAAATGCCTGTCAAAGATAAGGACAAAATGCAGAGGAGTATGGAGATGGTAATTTGAGGTTTTGAGAAATCTTAACTGCCCAGAAGCTATCACCTTTTTTCTCTCTCTTTTTAATGCAAACCATGAGACAAATGTAGCTTCATTGCTGAGCTAGTATGTCTTTATTGATTATTTCACAGGATATTTATGATGATTTTTCAATTAAGGAATTGTATTAATTTCATTTGTATTCTCATCATAAATGATGGTTGCTGCTTTTCCTCCTTTCTGAAGTGATCGGAGCTATACAGGTGAGAAATGGTAGATAGGATTATTGGTTTATGGCTATTTTTACAGTAGCCCCAACATGCCTTAAATTGTGGAGAGATTCCCCTCCAGTGGTTTAAGTGAGCTGATTTTGCTGTACTGTGGCTTAAAGGAGGAAATAGAAATGGGATCCAACTTGTACTGAACTGTGTAGTGAAATGACTCTGGATGTCCACATCTTTATACTAAACTGCATACAAAGTTACTCATTTCTTTTGTCTGGCAGTATATCTGGGTAGGTTTTGAATTCCACCTCTCTTCAGCCTGTAGTAACCAGGCCTTTTATATAGAGCATCCTGCACAGAGATGCAGGATGCTTTTGGTTCTCCATTTTTCACTCTTTTTCTCGGAGGCAATTTTTACTCTTAAGGCAGCCCTAGTGAAGAAAGCATGTGAGGGTTTTGTTGTACTCATAGCTGAAAGTCCCGAGTCCTTGCTGCTTATCCTTCATCTGGAGTCCAATGGTAGCTTTCCTATTTTTATCAAGGATGAGTCTGGTGACTGTAGGTTTGCAACAGGGCTGCTATGGGACTCCTGAGGAAAAAACATCCCATGAGACCTAACTTCAAATCCCATTCTACTCCAGCTGCAAAGCAGAAGTTTTTGGTTCTCCTTCCTTAATTTAAAGAGTGAGCAGTGTCTATTAGGACATTTACAAAATGAAAACCTTACCAAAACTGAAGGCATTGCATATGCTGTTTCCAGTGGCAAAAGTAAAACTCGTCACCTACTGCATGAATGGAAGACATTTCAGTATTAAAGATATGCAGACCTGTGGGACGTGTGCTTATGATTGCTTGATGTTCACCGGTTATTTTTAACTGCTGTATCATCTGATGCAAATCTGTCTTTATAAAACGCAGAGTAGCTCAAAGAAGAATGCTCCTAAAGTCTTGGCTCAGACAGCATTTTATCAGCCTTTGGAATTTAGCAAAAAGTAAAGAAAAACCTAAGGATCTATCCTGGATAAATTGGAGATAAGCATCTGCTAGACTGCCTTTTACATACTGCAGAGAGTTTGTGTGCTTTTATAGCAGCTCTTGTCTTTCAATGGCACCTAACACTAAGGGGATTTGAGCCATCACTTGGAATCCCTCAACATTCTTACGCAGCAGTTTGTTAATAACAGCATATTGTTCCCGGTAGTGTAATGCTGTTATCTGAAATATTTTGTGAAAGGTCCTTAATCTCATCTTGTGATCATCCTCTTCTGCATTTTGAATTATTGATGCTTTCAATGAAGAAATGTTGAAGTATAAAAGAGTAGATGGAGATCATTCAACTTGAAGAAGCCCTTTGCTTCGGGGGGGTTTTGAACAGGATGGTTGTATCGATTTTTTTAAACCAGAGCCTGTGTTTTACCAGCAGTGCATACATGAAGTGGCACTGTGCACAACAAACACAGTTTCTAATAAAAAAGGGGACCCTGTTTGATGTGGTGCTTCTGCCTGCTGGTTGATGCGAGAGCACAAAAGTGAGCCCTTTTGTGTAAATGGAGAGTGATGGAGTGGGTTGGTAAGGAAGATGTGGCTCATTGCAAATTCAAGAGGAGCTGGTTTTCTCCTGATTCACAATGATTCATAAGCTGTCACATATCAGAGATGGATCCAACCTGGCTCTTACGAAATGTGTCACTGGAGTGGTCTTCTAAAACATTACTGCCACCAGGCAGGGTGACGTAGAAAGGACCTGGAGGAGAAGATGGACTGCAGCTCCAGGAGGGGACAGACAGTTGCACTGCTGTGTAGCAGCAGCAGAAAAGCATTGTTTTGGGGGAAAAAGTCAAATTAACAAATAACTGAGGCTGCTGGCACGGGTTGGGTTGCTCATGCTTGTCCAGCATGGACCCAGCCAGCAACCAACAGAGAGAAAGCATCACTTAGAGGGTTGCAGGCTGCTTTAGGACCATGTTCAAAGAGGGAGCTACATCTCATAGGTCCAGCTAGAACAAGCTTCAGCTCTTCTCTGCCCCCAGCTGGGGATTTCACCCATGCCCTATAGAGACTACGTTTACATTCAGACATATCTGCTGAGGTTGGCTCTGTCCTTGCCCTGTTATTTTTCTGCCCAGCATGGCTGTGCAGACCCAGTGCACAAAGTGCAATGAACAGCAAATTGTGATGATTCTTTCTAGCAGATCTTGCTTCTATTTTATCATAAACCAACACTTAATGACGTTAAGATAAGCTTTACTCTGCTGGATCTAAACCAATGAAGTCCTGCTACATTATAGTTTGGCAGTTGCTCCAAGTGCAGTATCTTCTCTTCCTGATGTGTTGAATGACATTGAGCAGCATTTTACCAGCTTCGAGCTAGGTAGAAGCTTTGTTCTTACTTAGATTGGGGACTACAAGAAAGATAAGGAAAGACCTTTTCATAGGGCCTGTAGCAGTAGGACAAAGGGTAATGGCTTTAAACTAAAAGAGGGGAGATTCAGCCTAGATAAAAGGAAAAAAAATAGGATGAAGATGGTGAAACACTGGCACAGTTTGCCCAGAGGTGTAGTAGATGCCCCACACCTCAAACATTCAAGGCAAGGTTGGACAGGGCTATGAGAAACATGATCTAGTTGAAGACTTCCCTGCTTGTTGCAGGGGCGCTGGACTAGACAACCTTCCAACCCAAGCTATTCTATGGTAGCTATGCATTTTGGACCCCAATTAACTTGTTTCTCTCCTGCAGAATAGCAGTGTTGAAATGGGGAAGGAAAAGGTACGCATGGAACTATATGTAGTATGTTGAAAAAACAGGTAGAGTGTAAATAGCATCTTGGATCCAACTTCGAGCTGAGCACTGCTCAGGAAGCCTGACACAAACACCTCTCCTATGGGTGGAATGATGCAGCGGCCCCTGCCTTGCGTCCTGCTGGCTGTTTGTCCATGCAGCACACTCTCCAGCTACTCTTTCTTGCCTCAGGCCAGGGCTAATTACAGTTATTGCACAGGCATCACCATCCAATGAGTTTTCTTAAATACACAACAGGGATGGGCCTGATCTGACTAAGATCAGTTGAGTAGGTACATTCTTCCCACATTAAAGCCAATTAACTTTGGATGGGTATGAGTGAGAGCAAAACTTAGCCCAGTTTGCCTTCTCTCAGAATTGGTTCATGTTGGCTGAGATTGAGTTTCATGTCTTTCCTTGAGGCAGAGGCTCCGATATATGTGAAGGCCAGGCTTACATGGAGACACTAGAGCTTTGATCTCAAAATTACACCACTTGAAATTGCAGATGAAAAAAGGGAATTAATAAAATGGTGAGCAAGCCTGCAAGTGAATCATTTTAGCTTCTCCAAAACAGGCTCAGTTCCAGTGCCTCTGGAATGGGAGCACAACTCCAGCAGGAGCCATGCATTTAAGGAATCGTAGACTAGTTTGGGTTGAAGGGACCCTCAAAGCTCATCTAATCTAACCCCCTGCAATGAACAGGGACATCTTCAACTAGATCAGATTGCCCAGAACCACGTTCAGCCTGGTCTTGAATATCTCCAGGTATGGTGTATCTACCACATCTTCAGTCCTGATGGCCTCATTGCAGCAAGATAGAGGACATGCTGCATCTGGGAGGGGAAAATGCTAGTGAAGGTAGAGGAGAGCAGGATTAGGTGTGGATGGAGTGCAGCACAGCTCTTGGGCAGCAGTGATGATGTGGAGCTGGAGCCAGAGCAGGAGGCACTGGAGCAGCAGGTCTGCACAGCCTCCACTTCTCTCCCTGAGCTGGGTGCATGTTGTAGAGCTGCTCCAGCATGGCACAGTGCCCAGGCAAATTCAGCTTGCTTAGCTCCATAACACCACTCCACAGCTCCCAAACCAGACCTGACTTGCACCCTGCCAACTCCAAGCAGGAGCTGAGCAGCCTGAGCCTGGTGAATAGACGTGCCCTGAGGATATGTCTGCACTGCAGTGCAGAGGTATGACCTGGGCTTGGTGAGGCAGACCTGAGCTGGTTCTTGGGAGCCATGGGGCTGTGATGCACTGGAGCTCTTGGGGTGTGTGCCTCTGAACTCTGGGAAGGGGGTTTGGAGGAGGAGGAGGGAGGTTTCTCAGTGAGTCTTATAACACTTATGGGGACTGAGGCTTAGTGGTGGGAGGACCTTATAGAATCAGAATCATTTAGTTTGGAAAAGACCATTAAGATCATCAAGTCCAACCAGTCCCCAGCACTTCCAAGTCCACCACTAAGCCATGTCACGGACTGGCATGTTCTGTGCTCACCAATGGAATAGTCATGTTATAAAGATCATGCAGGAACATCCATCCCTGGCAGTGCTCAAGACCAGGTTGGACAGAGCCTTGGGTGACATGGTCTAGCAGAAGGTGTCTCTGCCCATTGCAGGGGAGTTAGAACTAAATGATCTTATGGTCCTTTCCAAACATAACTATTCCATGATTCTATGACCAGCAGCATGGGGAACTGGACACAATGGTAGTGCTGGAGTTCGGGTAAAGTACACTACCATCTTCCTTGGGGTGCAGGAATCTCAGGATTTGACTGATGATTCTCAGTTCTATACCCTGGCACTGGGAGAAGCATCAATCCTTCACTCAGTTTATTCATCTCCTAGAAACCAAAACCTCCTCTGCAGGGTGCAAGAGGAGACAAGGGGTGCAGCATTTGCTGGGTGCCCAGCTATGGGGCAGGGATGCATGGGCATGTATGATGGGCCAATTCAAGCACCTGTGGATGCAGGTTGTGCTCATCTCCATATGCATGGGGACATATACAAATAAGAGAATAAAAATAGTAGAAACTGGTAAAACTAGCTTCTGGCGAGAATAATACAAAGGTTGAAAGAAGTTGTTAATGCATATGAAATTTTAGGTTTATTCTTTTCCTTAATGCATTTCTAGTGTTCTGATTATAAGTCATATTTCTGAAGTGCCAGGCTATTTTCTACCCGTTTTCCCTCTGTCCCCTGCCCCGCACCTCATGTAATCCATGAAGAAAGTTCTTATGTTTGAGTTCACCGTCTTGGTTTGTGAAAATCTACCCAAGCTTTGCCTCAAAAGCAGGAGGACAGTGCTGCATGGGATCTATGCTGCCTGTGGAAGAAGTGGCTGCATCTATATGAGCCATTCTGGTTCACTTTACAGTCAAATGAAGAGAAATAGGCCTTCCCACCCTATGGCAGCCCTCTCTCATAAACCTGGTAGGCTGGCACCTTGAGGAAATGTTTTCTTTCCATAGATTGGAAACAGAATTTGGATGGCTTCAGCAGATGCCATCCCCTAAAGGAATCCCACCTCCTGAGTCTGTGTTGCCGTGTGGTTGCTGATTCCTGGAATTACACCATATTACAGAGACTCAAACAGGTAGGGAAAAAAATGGTCGGAATAAGCTTTATCAACCTAAACGACAGTTGATTCTCAGTGAGATCTTGGCCCACACCAGGGTTTTATTTCCCAGGAGCTTAAAGCCAGAAGGGTGGCTGCAGCCGCTGCCTGGAAGACAAGCAGAAGTGATCTCCCTCCCAGTACCTGTAAGGCTTCTCTGCTCTCAGCACTGAGCACTAGATGGCATCCAAGGGGGGAATTTGGGCTCCCGAATGCAGTTCTGGGCTCTGAAATTGTAGTTGGGTCGAAAAATGAAGATCCATCAGGATGGAGGACAAGAACAAAGGGCCAAGGAGTGGATTTATTCCAGCTCCTGCTGCCATCGTGTTGGAATACATCGCGCTCCAAGGTATCCTTCTGTTGGTGTGTGATGAGGAGGGGGAGCGTTCAGCATCTCTCCCCATCTGATGTCTGTCATCCTGAGATGAAGCGTTCAATTCCAGGACCAGGCAGAATTAGACTCCACCTTGGGTATCAAAATACTTGCTTGTATTGTCTCTTAAATAAGCAGCAGCCATGAACATGTTCCTCTGGAGAGGCAGCTGTGCTTTGCCCCATGGATGAGCCCTGGATCACCACCCAAGCTGGGGCTCCAAGGCACTGATGTGTACAGTGCAGACAAGCACGCAAAGGTGTGAGGAGCCAGACGAGATGCCAAAATGAGTAACTGGCCGTGGGTGGCTGCCTGGGGGTGCAGGAACCCCTCCCTGCCCTGTTGCATGCTGCAGGTGACCTTGAGTTTAACAACTTAATGAGCACTGTGCAATTACCAGCATCATTTCCATGTGCCCTGTCTCTGGCTAGGAAGACGCAAAGTTATAGGTCTTTGCACATACTGGAAGTGATTTTATGGCCATCTCTTCTGAGCCTTTTCACTCACTCTGTAGATGAGCAAAAAGGGGTCTCAGGGATGCAGCATCTCATCTGTCACTGCATGGGATACACACAGAACCCCACTGCCCTGCCTGCACAGGCAGCACCAGGCAGACCGCAGGAGCTGCCCTGACCTTATCAGAGAGCAAACATCTGCAGCACCCCGCCTCGCCTCCCCCACAGCTCTGTGAGGGAGAAAGGATGGGAGCACGAACTTGATTTCCCATTTGCTTAATCACAGGCATTCACTCCTGGGTGTAAATTTGTCTTGAGATTCGCGTGACAGGCGGGGAAGGAGCTGTTGGGGTTTCACTGTTGCTTCACTGTCTGGAGGTCCGGCACCACAAGGGGCTGGGTGTCATCACCACCCATTTCAATCTAAAACATATTTATGCTCATGATTTTTCTGTGTGTGTTTTATTCTGGTGCGAATATAGCTCCAGGCAGGGATGCGGGAGAGTTTTATCAAGGTTCAGTTGGAATTTGGATTAGTTCTCTTCCCAAAAGTATAGGTACCTACAAGAAATTGCTTCAAGCCAAGCCCTGGGTAGCCCAGAGTTACTACAGACTGCTGTGTGTATGCTTATTCCTTCTACCTGCAATTATGGAGAAATTGCCATCATGTAAGCAGTGGGCCATATGAATAACTTTATTATTTGTTATTATTAGACCTAGATGTGTGCTTTTTCTTGTGATCTTATCTACACAAGAAGGCACAGTAATAATAGCCTTTTTGGCCAGCCATGTTTAATTTCTATGGACTGTGAAACTTCTGAAGCAAGGTGCTCTTTATTGCTTTCTTTTCAATTCAATTGTATGAAGCAGTAGCAGCAAAGAGACCTCCACAGTGTCCACACTGAGTTCTTGTCGGGGTAGGTGATCATGTTGTGCTGACTGTCCTTGGCTTCCAACATCAGCAAAAGGGTCTCTTGTTACAACCCAGTGCCAAGCTATTTTAGGAAGGAAGATTCCCCTTTTATGGAATTATATTTCACATGAGTTCAAGTATTGTGCTGGTTTGTGCTTTTCTTCTGGTTTAGTCTGTTCTACCTCTTGCCTTCAGGTGGGGAGAGTAATACAGAAAGCAACAGCTTTTCAACTTGCCACAGCAAGGTGTTGCCTGAGCGTGGAAACCATGACCAAGAATGGGTCAAGAAATAGGAAAAGATCATATTTTCTCTTTGAGGACTATTGTCAACAGCTTTTCATCAAAATCCAGTAGGAAAGACTAAAATCAGGGCTGTATTCCTTAATTCACATTGTGACATACTACGTAAAGAGGAGGAAAACAAAATCAAATTGAAACAGTGCTTTCTCAGACTTGTGTGATTTGACCTTTTGGCATTGGGTTTGTTACCCACTGTAAGGTGATTTTAGGGGTATTTTGCTCCACTTCCTGAGGAGCTGGTGGTAGGAGGCCTTGCTAAAAGCACGAGGGCTGCAGGTATAGGTGTATGGCTGGAGAAAGGCAGGCAGCCGAGGACTGATAAAATGAGAGCTCAAAGTGCATCTCTCTGGGGAGTCTTTTCCTTTTATTTTTGAATCTCAGCATTTCAAAACAGTCTCAGGGTTTGGAAACAGAAGGATTTTGACATTTCGTGTTTGGTGTTGGCAGTGCAGGATAAAGGAGATAAAGGGGCCTATGACTGAGCACACGAGTTATTTGTGATCTGTTGTGCAACAACTGTCAGTGAACCTGTGTCTTTGTGTGTTTAAAGTGTATTTCCTGACATTTACTGGCAATTTTAAAGGGATTTAATCTTTGCTATTTCATAACCCGTGGTTCAGAGCAAATTTGCTGATTCTGAAGATCAGAAGAGGCCGTTAACGCTGTACTCTGAGTCTCTGTATAGCTCAGGCCATCTGACTTCATCCTGTCCTGTACTGAGCCCAATACTTTGTGCTCAGCTACCGCATGTCTTCTGTAAAGGTGAATATGAAGGTGGGAAGATAGACCACTCATCCAATTGTTTGTTTCAATGTCTGATCATTATCCCTATTTAAAATAAAATGGGTAATGTACTTCTCATTTTTCTTTGTCTGCCTTTGGTTAGGAGTAGAATTTATGCCCAAACATTCATACAAAGGGAAATATTTCCTTAGCTCTTTCAAAATAAAGCAAACTATAAGCTATATATATATATAGTAGTATATCTGTATGGCTTTACAAAGAAAATAGCTTTCTAGTAGTTTGATGCTGCTGTCTGCCAGGCAGCTTGTGCGCATTTATGAAGTCGTTTGAGCTGTATTAAGGTCAATATCATAACTTGAACATCATTTGTTTTAGTGCCTTTCTTTATAGACATTTCTTCAGCCTTTTGAAATCCAATGTCCCAAGCAAAATTAAACTGGCACAGAAACATGAAGCAGGAAGGGAGGGTTGTGCACTTAAAGGGGGAAAGAAAAGGCAGCAAACTGGAAATGTGTGTGACAAATGGGAGTAGGCTCGACCCCTCCTGGCTATTAAAAGGCTATATTGCAAGATAATTTGGGAAAATATTGCAGCTAGAGAGAGGGTGTGAACCAAATGGTTCATACCGAGTCAGTAATTTGAGTGCTGCAGTTTTGTAATGTGCTGCTAACCCAAACTCTGCGGATCCTACCTCTCCTGAGTTTTTGGGCCTGGCTCTTGTCACAGTATCAAACAGCCTATGTGTAAGTACTCAGAATACAAACGGGGGAGAAAATCCTTTTCAGAGCTATAAAACCATCTTCTGTTGTATGGAGCTCGATCATTTTTTGGCAAGACTTCCAAAGAAAACAGTGTCAAGATTCTCTCGATGAATAGGAACATTAATATATTAGGTATGTGTTATGTAAATCCATACTTCAGTGGAGTGCTAGATAAGATAAATGGGAGCAAAGAGCAGGCTTTGAAGGCTGTTGAGATTTCGTGTGTGTGCTGTGCCCATTGAAGGCTCAGAACTCACAGCCCATGAGGATGGGGAGGTCCTGCAGCCCCCTCCTGCTCCTGGGTAGCTTAACTTTGCTCAGGCTACAGCACTGCAGTCTTATCCCTAAAGAACCTCTTTTCTCCCCTTTCCCTGGCAGTTTTTGTGCATATGGAAGAATGTTCCTCAATGGCAAAACCAGGTTATGTACCCCCTTTATGCTCCCCTGGATATTGCACGGCAAGGCAGGATCAAAGCACATGTAGCTGGCATTACAGCAAACCCAATTTGTGTGCTGAAGCAAATATTTGGGGAGGGTCCAGCTTGGCTCTTGCAAACACATTTAAGTACTTCAGAATCGCTGACAATGAATTATCAAGATAGAGACTTGGGAGCAGATAAGCCCAGGGATTTGTGCATTGTATACAAATACACAGCCTGACCCTCACAACTTGCATGAGGTGGCAGCAAAAGGGATGTTGGAGCTATTCTTCCCTTCTTCCCTGGCGCATCTCCATTTTCATGTCATATAGTTGAGCAAGACACAATTAATAGAGGGACCCCCACACTTGGGGTCAGGTCACACTTTTTCCTTGCACTGCTTCATCTCTTGATGAGCCCCACTGTTGCTCCATATAAGTTTTGATTAAGATGTCTTTGGAAAGCCTCTCCCTGCATCCCCACTTCCATACCCAGGTCCCTCAGGTACCAACCCATCAGAGCAGCATCTTGTCTCATGTTCAGAAAGCACAAGTCCATGCACGCTGCCTTCAAGGCTGCTACTTCTCTCACTATCACCTTCCTTGCTGCCCCTTGGTGATGGTGGCCAGCCACACACCTGCCCCATCAATGCCTGTGTTCACTGTCAGAGCCTTGACACTTTGAAAGTGATGCCAAAAGCTGTCCGGCGGCCCATAAAAAGTTTGGTCTAGGCACAGAAAAAGATTAATATCCTTTTTACTTTCACTTTTCATTTGGATGAAGAGTTTGCAACCAGAAATCAATCCAGGCTGAAAAATGTAGGTCTCTCTGTTTACATTATAAACCACAAACGTTTGTATCCTGCAACAAACATCTGGGAAGTGTCCAGACCAGACATTACAAATGCGTTAACTACCCTGAGTTAACCGGTAATCAACTGGGGGCTAAAAACTCGAGTGTGGACCTTTCCTCCGAGACTGCTGTTTATAACGGGGCTTTCATTTAGATCCTGACCTAGAAGCGTAATTAAAGCATGGCACATTCTTGACTTTCAAACAAACTTCTGGGAGCTCGCCAGCACGGAGCACAGACCTAGGTTTTAGCAGGTTTGAAAGGAGCAGCGATGTACCACCTCTTTCATTACCTGTTGTTGATGGTGAAAATGCCTGCCTCGTAGAAATTGGGAATTATACAGACAGCTCTTTAAGGTTCTGCTAATAAACACATGAAAGGATTTGAGGGAACTATATGAAAATACTCCTCTATTGAAATCCTTTTAATGCCACCAATTGGGGAAAAGGTGACTGGAATTTCTCATAATTAACAAGCGTCTTTTTTAATTAAGCCCTTGTTATTTATTTCGGCAGTCCGAGTTTGCTCCCGTTTCTCCATCAACACTCGGCTGTATCACCAGGCAGTGGCAAACAGGAGCCATGACCGGCTGGAGCTGCTTTGAGGGAGCTGAAGGGGTTTTTTTCCGAGCAAATGCTAAGGAAGGGCAGTAGATGGTGCTGTTATTCTCTTTTTTGAGGGCAGAGATGGTAAACTGAAGACAAGAGACACAACTAGGGCTATGTGCAAGGTGTTACCAGTCCCCAGTGCCCCCAAATCATAAATCAGGCTCCTTCTAATTGTGGGATTTGGCCTTCAAATTGAATGAAAAGGCCTCTTTTTCCTGCAGTCTGTGTGGTTTGGTCTTTCAGCTGAGATTTGGAGGTCGCATTTTCAAGGGTTTTGTTGTAATCATGTCATTTGGATCTTCCCTCCCCTTCTTTGTAATAGTGCAAAGTGGAATCCTCTAATCATGTCAGGAGCCAGCAAGATTTAGGGGAACTAAATTAAATTAAGGAGAAACACCAGGATTGTGAAACCTGACAGTAGTACAGATGTAGGTTTCAAAACAGACTGGACTTGAAGGTTGTTGGCAAATCAAATGCATCTGACCCAGTGTGCTTTGGGATGCCAGGGATGGGTCCATGACCACAAAACTTCCTAGCTCATGGGTCACTAAGGCATGTGCTTGAGGGATGACCCTCCTGGCCTGCATCAATCTGGATACCCAATTTCCTGAACAGCAGCAAGTGCTGTATCAGGATGATGCTTTGTCAGCCAATTTTTTTAATGACCTGAATATATATGAGGCTTGATTCTTCCCAGTGGCATAGAACAGGGCACAACTGGGCCCCCTTTGGATTTCACTTTTATTTGTCTCTCTGCAATGGTGGGTCTAAGTCCAGCCTTAGCAAACATTTCTTAATAGGCAGAAGTGATTGCATGGGTTGGAAGACCTCACACACAGTGCGTGATTGCAGGTAGGGGACATGGCAGCTCTCCTGCCTTTAACCTCCTGCTTTCGGATGGGTTTGGCAATGCCCCCAGCTCCCTCCCCATGACTGGCAGCCCCTCTCATGGTGTTTTCTCCATCAGCAGCAGCTGATGGTGCTAAAAATAGTCTTGAACAGGGTAGTGGTGGTTCAGCTTTGGACTTCCCAGAATTTTACTGGTATTCTGGCCTCGTGACTTCAGTTGAGGCCTCCTGATGCACAGCACGTAACTTTGCTCCAGTTTCTCCATTCAGGGGGGAATGATCTCAGATAACACACGGATAACAATCAACGGACTGAGCACAGCTCACTTTCTTATTTTAGGATTGCTGTAGACTTGGTCATTAACAGCTCTAAAAAATACAATAGGCAGGGCCTGGTCCTTCCCTGCTGCAGGTCCCTTCTCCAGAGGAGCTACTGCCAAATCCTCCCTGTGATGGAAAAGCAAAGTGGGGTCTCTCATACGTACACATCTGAGGAGGCAGTGATAGCTTGGTACTGGCCTGTGCATTGAAATGAGCATCCAACCATGCATGTCTTAGACATCAAACTTCTACAGTGTCGCTGGTGTTTGCAGCACATCAGGAAAAGCAGGATAGATTCTTCACTGTGAGGGTGGTAAGACACTGGTACTGCTCAGGGCCAGGTTGGACAGGGTTTGGAACAACCTGCTCTAGTGGAAGGTATCCCTGCCTGTGGCAGGGGGTTGGAAGTGGATGAGTTTTAAGGTCCCTTCCAACCCAAACCATTCTGTGATTCTCTGCATTTGCAAGTGGAGTAGTCTGGAGCACCAGGGCTGCATCCTGCCAGACCAAGAACCAGCTCTAGCAGCATGGGGTCCATGCTGGCAAAGTGCAATGCTGCTTGCTGGGCCATTGCTGACCAATTGGCAACACTGAGCTAATGAAGTGCATCATAGGAGCTAATTAAAGTTGGGAGTGGGATGGGGTAAGCAGGATTGTAAGGGCAGGCTACAGATCCACACTCTACTTCAACAAATAGTTATTTTACATTAAATAACATGCAAGATAAGTTACTTCTATGAGCCTCAGAGCAGAAACTGGAGCTGCCTCTCAACCCTGCTCTCTTCCTCAGACCAACCCTGTGTATCAGTTGGAAACATGTAGCTCTTGATGGGCTCTTGTTCCCTCAAACCAGATATGTCAAACCTTGAACACTCTTCTATGGACAATAAAAAATAAAGTGAAACCAGGAACTTTTCTTTACTGGGGGCTTTTTTTGACATAAGTAATACACTTTGGCCTGGATCATGATGGCTGGTCATGTTGAATGAGGAAGAGCTTCTCTCAGTTTTAAGTTATTGCCACGCATAAGCAGGTTTCCATGTAGTCAAGTCTTAAAGATGCATCCAGTTCCTGCCCTTTTTCCTGTTCCAGAAGTATTCTTAAAGAGCTTATTTTCTTAAAATGATAAGATTGAATGAATAAAACACAATTTCTGTTTTAATATCATTGGGTTCAGAGATGTCCCAGTTAATGCTTTAATGTGGGCAAGAGCAAGTGTTCTTCCCATATAATAAGCTTCCCATAGAATATATCAGTGCTGCATTCCTAGTCTGGTAAAGACGAGATGGTGAAAATATTGTGAGATCAGTATTCAGAAATGCAGAGCAAAATTCACTAGTAACATAGTCTAAGTTGGTTCAGTTAACTTATATAAAGAGAAACCTCAGTCCATAGCGGGAATTTGAGTCTGAAAGCTGAGCCCCTGAAGGATAGCTGTGGCATGGTGTATTCAACAATTACATTTATGAATAAACAATTAACTATTACCAATGAATCTCTTGCCTATTATTGACAAAGGCATAGAAGCTGCTTTTTGGTGCTGCTGACTTACCCATTGTCAAGTGTGAACTGAGTAATTGTGGTGGCTGCTCCCTTAAGAAATTGTCCAAGATTCTGACTTAGCTGTGTGCCCTGGCTTGCACTAATTAACAGTGCAATCTTTTTGTTATGAAAATGCAAACATTAGTAGCCTGAGGGGGTCTTGTAAATGCAAATGTAACTATAATTTCAATTTCCCTTTAAGTACACGAAAGGTTCTTTTTTCTTTATTTGCTGTTGCAATGACAAGTCTTTTATTTTTCATTTTATTTTCTCATGTTAAACCCAAAATTGAATTTAACCCAGGGAATTTCAGTGGGGATTGTTTTCAATCAGCAGATTTGGGGCTGAGGGGAGACTGAGGCCAACTAATGAAAGCCAGGGGCTCCTCTTGCAAGGGCTGGGCTCTGAAGGGTGCAGGGAAGGTGGATGCCAGGCCCTGCAGCAGAGCATGGAGCTGGGTACCGGGCAGTATGCCCGCAGCTGGCGAAGGCCTGGCCCCCTCGGCTGGGCGAGAATTCCCACGTGAAGATTCTTTCCACTCGCTTCAGGCATCCGAAGAGCCTAAATTAGGCACCCGCACCTCTGCTGCACTCAGGGGAAAGAGGGAGAGACCTTGACATGCGTCCTCCACAGGAAGCTTGGACCCCTGGCTGCGTGACCATCATCACAGAGCACCAATTGAGCCCAAACTGATGGCTTTGTGCTCAATGTCATGTTGTGATACCAGGCAGAAGAGAGCCACCTCCTCAGAAGTAAGAGGGGAGATGACACCTGAGCGCACCACTGAGGTGTAATGAAAGAACTGGAGGAAAGTCTGAGGCCTGTTTCCCCTTTACAACACACATAAAAGTAAAATATGAAAACAGCCACTTTGCTTTCTTCCTCCCAGTCTGGCCCAAATATGCCCAGGTATGTGCCTAAACAGATTCCTGGAAACCCTGCCCTGGCTGAGGTGCAATCTCTAGTGCTTGGGTTAGAGTCCATGCAAAAAGCAGCAGGTAAGTGTGTCCTTGCTGAGGGGGTCCTGCCTGCTCACCTGCCTCTGCAGGCAGGGAACCATGAGGAATGTGGCAGGATACATGCTGTGGCACAGGATTTGGCCTGGTGGTGGTTAGCCAGCACACAGACAGAAGGCTGAGGTCAAATACAAGACCAAGAAAAAAAGGAAGAGTAGTGGTTAGATACTGTCCCGAACAGTTTCCTTGGGTAGCACACTCTTCCCACCAGGCTGAGCTGCTAGCACCACCATCCCATCAGCCAGGCTTCCTGGGAAACTAATTGTTCGCTTCCTTGCTGACTTTTAATTAGACCAAAGGGGTGATTAACCAACATACTAATCCCTCACCAAACTCCAAATACTCTCGTTATGTTCATTTACTGAAGCTGGTGCTGCTGGTGCGGGAGGGCAAAAGCTGCTACAGCTTGATGAGGGTACCACTAATGACCAGCCCCATCCTTCAGCCCTGACCAGGCAGGGCAGGATGAGTCCTTACCGAAATCACCCCATTGGGGTCTGTGAGCACTGCAACCCCTTGAGAAGTCTCAGCATGTGGCACAAAGCTGGAGGGCAAGAGGGAAAACCAGGAGAAAAACGTTTCAAGTTATTCATCATTCGTTTTCTACCCCTCACACCGTTGCCACCTCTCCGGGTCCTCCCTGCAGCCTTAGAACCGGCCGGTTGTTTGCCTCCTCCCCCCTTGCACTCCTCTCTTTGCCTTGTGAACGCTAGAGGCTCCCTCCTGGTCTGCGAGGGAGAAAAAAAAAAAAAGAAACAAACTTTAGTTCCTGACTTTTTTTTTTTTTCCTTTTTTTTTTAAACTTCCCTCAGGAAAAAAATGTGGAGTTCATTATCTATGTAAAATGTCAGCTGCAGGAAAGGGGCTGTGCTTACTTGGATATCCCATCCGAGGCCAAGTGACGGGCTCTTTTTTACCCCCCCTCCCTCCCCTTCTTTCTTTTTTTTTCTCCTAAGGGGTGGAAAGGACCTCGCGAAATAAAAGTGCAGAAACAAACCGGTGGCTCCCAGAGCGGCCGGGGCGGGCGCGCCGGGAGCCCCCAAAGCAGCGCGGAGCTGCAGCGCGGAGCTAAAGCGCGGAGCAGCGCAGAACCCACCTGCCTTTGGGAGTCAGCACCACTCCGCTCCTCGCTCCGCACCTTTCCCCCTCCGCGTACTGAGATCTTGATACATATATATTTTCTCTTTTCATCCCGCCCCCCGGCTTTTCCTCCAGGACTTTTCCACCGCCTTTGGGACGCCCGCAAACTTCTCCCTCGCTCCCCCTTCCCTCCTTCGCTGGTGGTTTTGTGCTTGTTTTGGTTTTGTTTTGCTACTTCTAATTATCTTTCTGAGGGAAGACCCGCCTGCTTTTCGCCTCCCGTGCCCCACCGGAGAGGCCGGGAG
>JASSUY010037867.1:0-25256 GCA_032466535.1 Forpus xanthops | reverse complement strand
TGAAAAATCCATAACACAGTGCTACACCAGCTACTGCTTAAAGAAAAATGACTGCTGCTGCTGAACCCATGACACAACCTTATCACTTCCACTCTGGAGGTCATCACCAGCTTGGCTGCATTAACACAGTTGCTTCCCAGGCCACAGCAATTTTACCAATACTTTAGGTATCAGTGCAAAAGGAGAGGACATATGGATATCTCGGGGGTTATTTTTATTTCTTTTACAGAAGAAGAAACTGAAGGAAGGAGAAAACTCAGGGTCACCCAGCTGGTCTGTGATTCAGCTGGCAATAGAGGCCACATCTCCCACATCAGCATTTCATCCACCACCCACTCAACACAGTTCACAGCTGGGAAAAGTTGTGTTTGCTTTCTTATGTTAAGAGCTTTCAATGGGGTAGGAGAGAAAAGCCAACTTGTTCAGACAACAGTGCATCTCCCACCAATAGATAACCTCAGAAATCTCACATACCTCTGAGGCAAAATGAAATATAATTCTAGCTTGTTTGGGCAAATTGGAATTGCTTCTCTTATTAAAAGAGATTTTATTAGCCAAAGGTCAAAGAAAAGACTCAGTATAAGTGTGTGGGGGTAGGAGGGATGCACATGTGGAGGGGAAAACAGCAGGAGGTGGAATATAAGCATTTCTTCCTCAAATCATGTCTGATTTCCGTGCAAACTGACTTCCTTAAAACATCTGTGTTCACTCAAGGTGATGGTATGCCTCTGTATTTTCTTTTGAGGAACTGAAAAGAAAATCCACATTCGCACTTGCAAATGAAAAAAGGCTTAAGGAAAAATAAAAAGGACAATCTGTTTCATTTAGGTTATGCAACGTAATTGATCAGGCTGCAAAGAATGCAGCTTGGTAAAACAATTAGACATTCAATTTACTATATAAATTCAGTGGGTTCCACACAAACACTTCTGCATTACACTTCTGCATTATTAAAATGAGTCTAATGATTTCCAAAGTACTTCCCCTACCTTCCCGAAACAGAAACTCTTCCTTTCTTTCTCAGCTTTCTAGCTGGCAAGATCTTATTACAGATAATTATTTCACAGGAAAATGGGAAGAAACTATCGTGATGAGCACAGTATAAAACTAATGGAGGCAATCCGCTTTTTGCTCAAAAATTGTCTGATCTGAATGCAAAGGGCAAAAGTCTCAGATTATTTGTATTTTACATGATGCAAATGATGTTCTGAGTTAAATTCTCAGCACAATAATCCCATCTCAGAATAGGATAGCTCTGCTTGTTAACAACTTTTGCTACATTACATATTATGTTCAGATATAATCTTTTATACCCATGGTTACATGCATGACTTACAGGGGATACAGCTCCATAAGTTAAAAGTGCATTGTGCACACATGTATCGCTATTTTTAACCACAACTAATTAAATGCTTTCCTTTCTCCTCCTGATCAATATTGAGGTCTACACCTCTATATTAACCTCTAGTTCCGTAGAGGATAGCACCACAGTGTCAGTTTTCATTCAAAACTGTTCTTTTGAACAGTTCTGCCAAACTTTTCCCTCCCACCCCTTTTTTTATTCATTTTGCAGAAAAATGTTACTTGAGAACACTACGCTGTAAATCTGGGGGTTAAATTATTTGTTTGACTTTATCAGGAAATCAAATGTCAAAATTTCACTTAAAGGTACAGAGCTTTGCCTCTTACCAGCAGCTACAGAGTTGTATTTTATTACCTACTCTACAGTTCATCAAATTATAAATATCCTTAAATATATATAAGGATCTATGAAAGCATCTGCATACAACACTGCCATTTTTTTCTGTGCAGAGCTCTTGAAAGCCCTTTAAGAAGAGGTCAGAATCATTATTACAACATTCAGTAAGATATATCTAGATTAATATTTGAAAAGGAGTTTCAAAAGCCACAGGTGCCAGGAAGACAATTAATGAAGTGTTATTCTGACTTATTCTACAGATAAATTGTGGTTGTTTTATTCCTCCTCTGGCATCACAAAATTGAAAGGAAAGGTTTGGACACAGCCAGAGCAGATTTTACTGCTCCATCCCAACAGCTCAGCCTTTAAAATAAGCATTGTTTCTTGCTGCAAAGATGCTGTTTCCTGAAGGCATTCATCATAAAGATATTGGATGCACTCCAATCTCATAGACCTAGAGTCAGGAATTTTTTGTAAAACCTCTTTCTTGAGGTAAACATGTGAAGAAAAAGACCTCTAACATTCTGCAGCATCTCTTTTTTCAAACCATACTCCTTAGTGCAGAAAACCCTCTCTAACAACCTGGCATAAACAATTTAACCCTGGACAAATTCTGCAGAGTTAACACCTTTGTTTCTTAATATACATTAACATCATCTCCTGTTTATAGCATACCTCTTATCCCAAAGGACACAAAAAGCACTCAATAAACATCACCAACAGTTCTTTGCAGACTAAATAGAGGGATTATTTCACCCAGCACCAAACCAGCCACCCTCAGAGTCAGACCCTGGCAGCTGAACCACTCAAGGCTGCAGTATTTTAAGCAAGGAAAAAAAGTTGGTCCCAGCTGGAAAAACTAAGGAGAAGGCAGGTAGGCTGAATGTAATAATTCAGCTTGTGATGTGCATTGACAGCAAGAGTTCATTTTGTGATAGGAGAAAGGTGACATGAAATCCCACTGAATGTTTCCTCACTAATTCAGAAGCAAATGCCCCAGGTGTTAGTGTTTAGTAGCAGAGGTCCAACACATTTCTTTCTCTACATGTTCCACAGTCTCCACAGACACTTCAGGTCCTATTTCAAGAATAATATTTTACCTTGAAACCAAATTATGACTGGGAAAAGAGCCATGTTCCCAGGGCTTAAGGCATCCATCCTACACGAAATCCTGAGTCTAAAGGAATTCAGACAAATCTCTATTCCATAGAAGTTCAGCAGTCCGCATTATCAGACATGACCCACCTTGTACATCACCCCAACTTCATTTAAATATCTAAAATATACATTTAAAGGTGTAAGCAATGCAGTTTAACCAATACAGCCTTAAGGAGAGCAAACTGAACTCTAATTGCATCCACTAATTGACCACAGAATTATTAAGATCTGGCAAGTTTTGCCTTGTCTTTAAAATGATACAAATTATTTGAGGGCAGTTGGGACGTACTGTTATGTGTAATGACTGACTATAACCCACAAATATTTTACTGATGAGTCTTTTTTACAATGAAGTTGTGAAATCCAGAAATCTCAAAACTCAACTTGGAAGTCATGGAGACAATAAACATGGCACCTCACAATGCTGGTTTTCCTCCAGAATCCTTTTCCATATTAGACTGCATTTGAACCCTTCATAAAATATTATTTATGGGGTGCCAAAAGCTTCTGCACTGTGAAAACAAGACTTGTTGTTATGCATTTGGTGTTTACCTATTCTTTAAAATGTAGTATTATTTTTTCCTGTTTCGATGCTACCCTTTGATGCACTTAAGGCAACAGCAGCAATACTTTTCTCTCCGCAGAGACACCAAAATCACTTTAAGGTACATCTATCACACACTTCCCCAGTGCTGAAATCTTTAAGAACAGAATAAGCATTTTGCTGATAATTCTTTGCCATACTGAACACCACCTGCCAGAAACCAGTAGGAAAAATAAAGAGAGGGAAAAGACATGGAAGAATTGTTCCAGCATCAGGGAGGGCGAACAGAGGCAAGCCACAAACACTGCTACATATCTTAACATTAAAAAGAATATCAGAAGTAATAAAAGTAGCTGTGGGAATGGAAGGAACAGATTCATCTTCAGCCACTTCTCCATGTGATGAGCAGCAGCATTCAGCCAGAAAGCATTTCCTGCTCTGCAAACCACAAACATTTGTAGAGCCAAAGGGCATTGTTCTTTTCAGTGAATAGTTTCAAACTATTTGAATGCTTAAAGCAAAAGAATGTTCTTATGTGTTACTGTTATTTAGTCTGCAAGTTGTGAAACCCTCATCAGGTGAGAACAGCAAACAACTTTCCCCTAAGAGTTTAGAGGTTGTGGCACTGATCCCGCAAACAGATAAGCACAGGGGCCCACAGATCACCCAAAAGAGGCTCCAGTAAATTAAAGGGTTCTTGGAGCTGCTGCATGCAGCCAACTGTGCAGATGCAGTCTGGGGAGATGGTTCTAGATGACAATACTGCAAGCCAAAAGAATATACAGTCACTACCAGGAAACCAAGACTGCACTAATGCTGCTGTATTACGGAGCTAGAGTGGAAGGGAAAGAGCAGGGCATAAGAGCAGGAATCATATTCTAGTCCAAATTTAAAATT
Organism: Forpus xanthops; assembly: GCA_032466535.1. Classification (NCBI taxonomy): domain Eukaryota; kingdom Metazoa; phylum Chordata; class Aves; order Psittaciformes; family Psittacidae; genus Forpus; species Forpus xanthops. The sequence continues at coordinate 20,958 of JASSUY010037867.1, read as the reverse complement.
GACTGCTACCCCACAAAAGGCCTCATTTGCTAACGTAGCATAAAATTGTTACTTGAAAATCTGAAGCTATAGTGGAATAATACACTGGGACTGAATCAGTCAGGAGATGGGCAAACGACCTGTGGCTGCTCCCAAAAACAATGTCTGAAACATGAGCTTGTGCAACAGTGTGTAGTACCAAACCCACAGAGAACAGTCCTCCGTGGCAACGAATAAGAGATTAACTGAATGAAGCAAGCCCAGGTAACAGGACCTATAAGTAAACAAGGTTACAAGAACACACCATCCAAGCACAAACAGAAGAAATGTACACCAGTGCAATTCAAAAGGAGCAAAAAGATCCGTGAGCTGCCAGCAACTGGCCTGAAGCTTCATATCAGCCCAGCAGAGCACAATGGGATCTGGAGCAGTATCACCACGCACCACAAACAGATAGTGCCTCTGCACTGCTGCTACCTCCCGTGGGAATGGCTGCCACTGAGTTCCCAAGGGATTTGGGATTTTACAGCCAGTATGTGCAGTCAGATTGGGTGTCTCTGCATTCAGATTGTGGCTTATCAATTACCTATTAATATTTTAATACGCATACTCTTACAGAGGCATCTGGATAGGACTTGAACTGAGAAAGAAACAAAGCATGATGCTAGGGTTTGGTCTTTCTAATCAACCAATTTATTTTAATGATAATAAACACCAACATTATATTTTGCACTTATCCCCCTTCAAAAACACAACAAAAATACCCCCCAAAAAAAACAAAACCACCAAAAAAAAAACCCAAACCTGAAGAACCAAAAAACCCAAGAACTTACCTTCCCAAAAGCTCCTCATGCCTTTTGTTATCCTTTCTCCAGACCTCAATGTCCAACATATCCTTCCTGTCAGAGAAGTAGTGAAAATCAAACTGTTCCCTCCACTGAGGATTTGCACTCTTACACAGTGTCTAGAAAACATGCAGTTACAATATTTACTTTTCTTAAATGGTACTTATTTCCACAGTAAAGTACATATTATTTCTCTACAATAATAAGGCTGGATATTTGGGCATCAAGTATTAAGCTCATTCCCAACAAAGCTCTCTAGCCCATCACGGGCAGCCTTATTTTCCTTAAATCTCTCTTTCTTCTCTCCCAATAATGATAACTATGCAAGTGTAACATGAATGAATGCAAGGTGGATCCACCAGCTTCACCTACAGAGGACTGTGGTGGTTATTCAACATCACCCACTGGAAGAAACCAAGAATAAGCCTTTTGAGGACAATCACCTGAAAACAGGTTTGAAGGAATTAAGGAACCTAAACCAGTATTTTTTACCTTTCAGTGTTAAGATATAGGCAAAGAAGGAGCAGCCTTGAAATTAATGACATTCAGTTAATTTGAGATCTGTAAATTGTCCAAGTTCAGTGAGATTGTTCATGTGTTCAGGTTACTCTGAGTATTCACTGGATTAGGGCCGAAATCACTTGCAATTCATATCACACTACACCACCTACCATCAATATCAGCATGACCACCGAGAGAACAGGAGATAGGATTGGACCATGACTGAGATTTCTCCCATCTTGTCTACTTTTCTAGACCATGAGAGGTTGTACTTCATAAGTTGAATTAACTCCAGGAAAGGATGCAAAGTACTGCCAATCTGAAGAGTTATTAGGGTGTAAAAGCAGCAGTCCCCAACTTTTGCTGGACCCCAGACAGAAATATTAATCAATTAACTCACTGAAGGCAACATTGTACTCAACCCCCCTTAATCTTCTGTGACTGCAAACAGTGCAGTTTTGCAGATTCATGGTACAGGTTATGGACCATTAAAGAGAAGAATAAAAAGGGATCTTGACTGGAATAACATATACCTATTCTAAAATTACAAACACATTTGCTATTTCTCAAAGCTGCTTTTCTAAATAAGAACATTCTATTATGACCTTGGTTTGAGGTCCAACGTGGGGGACAGAGCAGGTTTCAGATGAGCCTACATCTGAAGGTTATGTTCTGTGAACTTGCTCTGTACATTTTATACAGGAGGGGTTTTTTTTTCTCCTCCACCTCCCACCTCCACACTTCCAGTTCATGACATGCAGAGCACATGCTTTCTCAATGGAATACTATTTCAATTATAGCCTCTCTCTTTATTAGACTTGGGAGATGCAATACATAACTTTGGGAACCCCATTCATTTCTTAGATTCAGATGAAATGGTACTGGATATAAGTAAACATAGCCTAGAAGAACAAAAATGAAAATCAAACCCATGGAATATTCTGTGGGTTTGGAGGACAGGTGTGGGTTCTCTTATACATAAGATTGTTCAAGAAATGTGGTTTAAAATAATTCCTCTGGACTGAGAACCACTTCAGGTCTGCTTTTCCAGCATACCTCACGTTGCAAGCCTAACTTCTGTACTAGCAGAGAACAAAACACGTGTGATGCACATCGCTTTATTTCATTTCATATTAGTGGCAAACATCCATCAATATGACGAGTGTGCTAAATGCACAAAACCAGATACACAAAATATTTCTACTTTCTTATTTCAATATTGGCATGTAAAACATATTAGTAAAATGTCCCTGATCTGGTCTCCTGGATTTGATCTCACTTATATAAAAAGAGATTCAAGAACAGTTCCACCTGAGGTAGCCACACTGGTAAAACCAACACCAAGTACCTTATTGCCTTCAGCCTCAATACCTACCTTACTTTTGTATCTTTGATCTCCCAGTTTAAGGAGAATAAAAATCTCTGCCAAGCCCCCTCCGGGGATATTCTTTCCCTCAAGGAGAGTGATGGTGACCAGTCCATTCCACAACTGGTTCTTACGCAAGGAGTCAGAGAGTCGCACGCTCCGCATGAAACTTGACTGAAAAGCAAATCAGTAACATGAAATATTCATATAGCCAAAAAAAACCCACTTTTTTATGGCATGAAAGTATCAAAAGTGAGAGTGGCACTCCTAGGTACCCCCCCAGGTGTGAAGAGAATGGAGAGTAGCAGGATGCTATGGATCTTCTGCCTGTACCGCACTATGGGTGGCCCCGTGAAGGGGCAGTACTAAGCATCAGAGAAAAATCACAACAGGGTTAGCTTAAACCGCTACAGAAGTCAATATCAGCAAACCTGGCTTTGGCAAGAGCAGGCCTCGAGTGTTGAAAGCAATCTGTTAGCTTGGCTCAGAGAAAGACACAGGAGAGTGATGGGGAAGAGAGGTAGAAGAGGGGAGAAACTAAAGTAAACTCTTAAATGTCTCCATCTACGTCCGTAAAATATGGGTCTGTTCTTTCTGGGGAGACAGCCCACAGTCATAAAGCCTATGGCCAGGTGAAAGGCTGAATACGCATCTTCCACCTCTTCAATCATTCAGCCACTGTCATCCCCATTAGCTCTTCGCCTGCTTTGCAGAGCCTGCTTCCAGAAACAGAGCTCACGAATCAAAAACACTGATGCCTGCTGAAAAAAACACCAGGCTCTTTATCTGGAGTTATGGTTACCTGGTAGCCACATTTGTTACCTTCACAGCTTCATCCTACATAGCATGGTTGCACTAGGTTTGCTAACTGGCAGTCTTTTATTGGACAGAGGATGATTAAATAGGCCTTTATTTGGAGGGAGTGAGCTGGAAGCATTAAAACTCAAGGCTACGCTTTTCTTCTCGCAGTAAAAACACTGCCATATTTTATTCTCGTGAAGCAACTTTTAACTCGTCACACTTGGGAGTTTCAATCATGTCATATACAGGTGGGAGCAAGACGGAGGAGAAGATTTCACAAGTCACTTTAAAACAGGACGTGTTAGCTTTAAAAGCAAGTAAGAAATGTTGTTGCTAAATAAAACGATTGCAAAAGCACCTGATGTCTGAAGATTACTTTTTATGGTTCAATTACCCAGCAACAAAATTCTTAAATCATGGGTGGTGGACTCACAAATTTTTTTACTTGCTTTTTACTGGTTAAAATACCCCATTCTGAATCCCACAAGCATATTAATATACTTCTATTTAAACACGCCGTTTGGCTTTCCTGGCATGCTGGTTAAAAATTCCTACCTTTAAAAAGAAAACGGGGTTTTGATTCATAAATCCAGCTGCAATGTAATTTCTTTTTTATATATTTTTTTTGTAAAGTTCGCCTTTTAGGCCAAAAAGCTAAAGCATGACTGTTCCCATGGACACACTTCAAAGTCCCAGCAGATATATTCCTCCCTAAACACTGCAACTATTTCAAAATCCTTTTTATAAAGAAGGGAGTAATGTCCACAAGGGATCAAAGGGCATTCTACAGTCTGGCAATCGCCTTAGAAAAATGGCAGTGCTTCCATGAAATATGCCCTAAAATAATTTTGCAGCTTGGTATGTCCTAATTTCGAATTGGATGTTTATCTTGGAAAGGCTTCTATCTAACTTGTCCATAAAACAGCTCCACTTAGCTCTATGAGCCCTGTGAAAATGGAATCCAAAGCTGGCTATTAAGGGGGCCTGGAGATTGCTTCCATATGGCGTAACAGCATGGGAGTGGAGGGCTAAGGCCTACAGCAGGCGCTGCTTGGCTTGAGCTCCCCATCTATCCATGGACACTCATTGCATTACACCATAACATCTGGATTATTGCTTGTAATGTCCCTGGGAAATATCCACTTCCCATCAAAGCCTTTATCTATCTCAGTTGTACTTTGAACATTTTAGTATTTAACATAGTCATGTTTGATGTGATGTTCTTGCTGCTTTAGGACCAAGGATTTTCCCTCCCCCTAAGCTCCTTCCTCAGAGGAGGAAGAGGTATTTGATGTCAGTTCAACAACAAAAAAAAAAAAAAACAACAACAACAACAAAAAAAACAAACAGGCAAAGTTTATTATCCACATTACAATTTCTTTCAAAAACAAAGCATCCAGTTCTCTTCAAAGCTTCCAGCCTGAACACTAAGACAGTTGTTATCACTCAGTTCTCAAATTAAATTTGGGTACTTCTCATTTATTAACCAGTCCACTATTTTAGGGAGTCACTCTGCGCTGGGGGTCTTCCTACCCAAGCTCTGCAACAAACTTAATAACCCCATCCTTTTATCCCCTGACCTACCAGTTCAAAGGACTGTTGGGAGGTACTCAAACCATCCCAGATTGCACACAGCCCTGGAAAAAATCAGCACCTGCAGCTCACCATCACCAAAGCATATTGCAGTGCATCAACTCTGACCTTCCAAAACAGGTGGTCCCTAGCAAACAGCCTCTTTCATACCCTTTCCGGATGGCTCTGCAGCTGCAAAAGCATCCTCTGCTCATCTCAGAAGAGGGGCGTGTTGGTCTCCAGGTAACAGGACCTTCTGGATGAGATCTAGCATCACTTCAGAGCATCGCACTGGTTAAGGAAGCCAAGATGTTTCCAACTGTTTTATGGCATAGTGCTGATCTGCAGCACCTCAACACAGGCCGGATGACTGCAGTTCACTTCCTACCTCCCCAAACCCAGCTCTGTCACCATCAAAAGCCCCTCTCCAAACAGAGCAGCACAGAAGGCTGCTTGCCTCCTGCTCCTGCAAGACAGTCCATCACATTAGGAACGCTTCAGATTTCCTGGACATGCCCAGGTCATTCCCACAATGTGCGCTCAGCAGGACTGGCACGTCTTCTACGCCTTCTATCATCTACACACGCAGCAAAGAACGGCTCTGTGCATGCTCTGTAGCCACCTCTCCAGCTTCCCTAGGTATTTGGCAGGCTGTTCCTCTGACCACCCTGGTGGAAATCCCAGAGAAACAGGCAGTGTCTCAGATTCCACTCAGTTTCTGGAAGGAAGCACATCTGGGGAAACCCAGATGTGTGGTAGACCCACAGACCTGAACCATCAATGAGTCAAACTTAGCATTGCCTGGGGAAGTTTGCTCTATGGAAAATGCCTCCCAGGTGACAAGGAAATGATATTGCATTATTTGCTTTAGAAGCTTTACCTCCTCTCTGATACTCCTCACCTACTTGTTTCAAACAGATTTACACAGAGTTAATTGATTAAACTTCACAGCCTCCCTCTGAGTTGGCAAAATTATTACAGAGCAGGGAGCACAGAAGTGCAGTGATTAGTCCAAAGTTACTCAGGGGCAAAACCACCACTGAAAGAAACATACCAAACGCTCTCCCTCCCCTCCAGACATCACTCTGCTAGCCTCCTTTCACAATGACAACAGAAAAGTCAAAGCCCTTGTCTATATCAGCCAGAAAAGGACACAAATGCTTAATCAGTGACAATTTTAATGTGTTTTTATCTATTCAGCTCTTCCCTTTCCCTGTTACCCCCCAGGCTACAGACGCCTCTGCATTTGGGTACTTCAGCTCCTCCTGCTGCTGAACACAAGATCTTTCCAACTGTGCTCCCAGACTGGATGCCATGTTCTTCAGGCCTCTCCTGCTATATTTTCCTATAAACAGTTTGCAGTCATCCAGCTCACACTGACTACATCCCAGACCAAAGTAAAAGTGCCTTGCAGAGGTACAGAAAAGACGCCTGAAGTTAGGATCAGGTTGTAGGGCTGGAAATTAGGGAACACATGCTTTATGATGGAAGTTGGCATAAATATCAAGCTCTAAACATAGGACAAGTTTGCTTATTCCTTCCTCCCTCCCCCCAGTCACTTCTGAAATCAAGATAGCCTTGAGACCAGAATCTGAGGGGTTGTCTCCAGGTAGAGCTCTGATTTTGGCCGGGCTTTGTGTGCAAATAACCAGTGATACCATACAGGTCACTGCTGCAAAACAGATAAAAAACTGAACAGAGAACTTCCCTCAGACAAGCCAGCCAGAAAGAAAACAATGAGCACAAGAATATCCAGAAAGCTTTACTCTAAAACCCAAAATACATGTTTTTAAAAGCCCATGTTTGCTGCAGACTTAGGGACTGTGCAACATCAGGTAAGTAATGAGTTATCTTCTCTGAAGCAAAAGCATGGCCTGGTCATAGAGCAGGACCCTGCCACATGAGGAACAGATGACGGTTCATCTCCCTACTGCTTAGAAAGAGCATTTGCCCAGTAACCATCCCACGTCTCTAAAAAGGAAAATTAGAAGTCAGTACTCACAATAGCATTTTCAGAATCTAGTTCCTGGTTTCAAAACGAATATAAAAGCTCCTCACACCAGCTTTTAGTTTGTTTTATTATTTTCTGGATCTACTTTAAGAAGAAAGCTGGACAAGAATGAGCAAGTGGGTCATATTCTGCCTTTACAGAGCCAAATATAGGAGATGAGTGAGGATGACAGAGCTTCGGAGGGGAAAGAACCAGCTCATTGACCCAGCTTCACAAAAATCCTTTAGGAGCTCCAGTCTCACTGATAACACCATTTGTATATAATCTCCCTTTCTAGGCACCCAGCCAATCCCCTCTGGTGCATCAGGGCTGCTTTCAAATCTGTCTCTTTTCCTGACACACACATACATGCCCCAAGTTCAAACCTGTTTTTGAAGCAATAAAGAGATGAGGAAAAATTGTACATTTAAATGACACGGTGAGGTGGCCAAGTGTGAAGCAAGCCTATCTTTCACATCTTTCATTTAAAAGGATGAGACAGGACAACAGAAAGCCTGCTGCAAACCCTGTGAAGAGGTCAGCGCTGAAACTGGGCCATTTGAGAAAACAACAACACACAAATAGGAAGACTCTTCGGACCTCTCCTCATTAGGCAGAGAAACCACTTTGCAGAGGCAGTCTCCCCTTGGGAAAGAGGAGAGGGCAGCGAGAAAGGCAAGTGAACCAACACTAGATTGCAGCCGCAATGCGTGACCCTGTGGCAACCGAGTCCCTCCGCTCCATGGAAGCGTCGCTGCCCATGGGGTATTGTGGGAGAAAGCCAAATACAATGAGGCAGACAAAAATGAAACCTAACAGCCCACACAGAGGGAAAAAAACAGGAGAGTGAGGGATTTTCCCCTGCAATGAGATGCTGAGGAGCACTTCACTCCAGTCAGCCTTTCAGCCAATTTATTCAATCAGCTTAGGCTATCAAGGTGGCAATTGCGTCACTTTTGTTTCAGGACTGAACTGCTGCGGGTCAATCCACCCCAAGCAAACCTGCTTATTTGCTTCATAAATGTTCAACACATAAAGGTTATTCAGCTGCACAAATGCTGGAAATAACATGCAGGGCACTCAGGGTGAGACTCAAGCCACTCAGGACAAACAAGGCTACTGAGCATTGGCATGTGTAGCTGCAGCAGAGATGGTTATCAACTCCCTTTGTGCCCCACAAAGAGAGACAGGAAAGAGGGAAGAGCTTGCCAATACACATATATGAGTGTGAATATTAATGCTGCCTAACAGTATCCTTTTCCCTTTGCAACACCACCCTCCATGAGAGAAAGAAGAATGCTGCACTCTTGGAGACAGTCCCCACAGAGGACAATGCTATTCTCAGCTCCCATGAAAAATGAGGGATCCAGATGCGCTGCCCATGTCTTGGGAGTCCACACAAATGTGTGATGATTCCCTTCTAGCAGCAGTGAAAAAATATACAATGTGTAATCAACAGATAGCTGAATCATCCAGTTCAACAGCTCTTGCGCCCAAATGATTTAAAAGACATGCTGAAATCCTTCCTGCATACTATCTGTAATGACTGTGAAACAACCAGAACTAGACTGGAGATCTTGCGCTGCTGCTTTCAGCATTGCCTGAAAATGCAGCTTTACCCTCAGAAAGTAAGGGAGCATGGTTTACACACATGAGGAGCATACAGGACCTACAACAGCCCACATGAACCCCTTCACCAGTGACACAGAGTTGCAACAGGTATTAATGCCATCAACGTACTAGAGCAACTGGGGTGAATCTGGGAAGGCAGCAAGAATCCCATGATTAATGTGAAAAGACTTATTTAGGACATCAATGTGCCAAATCTACGCTAAGATAACATGAAATGGTCAAATTTGAGTATAAGCTAATTTATTTCATACAGGCAATACAGATTAAGAAACAGCTGTGGAAGTTATATTCATTTTGTCCATTCTTAAGTCATTGTGCCTGTATATGTGGAAGAAAAGCTCAATATTACAATAGAGGTCAGCTATAGTTCAGCACAAAACTATTTGAAATAGTTTTCCTGGGTGTTTTATTTGCCTAAACCTACAGAGGCAAAATGTAGATCTGCCTCAGCAGCTCAGCTGGAAAGTATCTGGCCTTTTTCCCTGCAACAACCAGAGTCAGCTCAGTAGCCAAAAAAAGAGATGAGCTTGTGTATTCATTAGAGAGCTCTCTCCATTTCCCCTGCCCTCTTATTCCTGTATCTTTATCTCGTCCAGCAGCCTTGTTTTCCACCCCATCACACACTCTGGCTATTCTTCCATAACCTCTTGTGCCTTCCCTAGACACCTATATTCCCCATGCACACAATTTTTCTTTCTAGCCTTTATGTTCTGCCACAAACTGCTAGTACTGCTTCCACAGACCAGAGTTTCCTAACTAAAGATGGTTATTGATGTACAGTACTAGTGTTTTAGTGCAGTAGCAGAATCAATAAACTAGGAAATACTGCTTTGTCAGATTTTTCCAGCACATGCTGGGAAACACTTTTTACTGCCTTTGGATGGTCACAGAGTTTTTCTTTAGAGATCACACTGGAGCATGAATTGTGTCTTCTCTAGGAAGAACTGAAGCTCTCCTACCCTCTAGTGACTGGAACAGAATAGAGCACAGGGTTGCAGCTTTTTCCCCTCCTCTTTGAAACAATACTTTCATGTCTCCTAAACCAGTACCATGCTTCACTATCTCTCAGATTTACTTTAAAAGATGCTAAGGCACAAGTCAGCTGGGAACTGAGCGACCTGCAAGTAGGGCTTACAGGTCCAAAAGGACCTAGAGCTAAAGGTCCAAAAACGCACGTATAAGAAAATTACTGAAAATGCAATAAGATATAACATACAACAACAAAAGATATTCCAATGACAACAACCAAGACAGAAGTTTGGCTATTCTGAACAAAAAGGAGCAGAGTTCAAAAACCTGGCTCCCTTTGCCGAGACCCAAAGCCAACCAGCATCAACAGACAGATGCGTGTGCATGCATTAGAAAAAAGGGGGATCAAGCTACACTGATTGAGGGCACAGTAATTTCCCGAGCTTTAGTTAAGAACTAAAGTGCTGAGCTCCTCAATTATTCCATCACTTTCTGTCATACAGCATTCAGGGATGCATGGCGGCTCTCTGTGCTGAGTGCCAAGGGGAATGGCTGTGACACCCTGGGACCAGGGCTCACTGAGCTGCAGTCCAGCTCCAACGGCTATACTTTGTACTTCTCCTGTTGATAAAAATATACCTGCTGGCACAATACCTGAGAGAATTGGCTCCTCTACGCAGCACACTACAGTTGTGCTCAATCAAATGAGAGGAGGTTAATTATTCAATATATTTAGGCATACAGCAATGTTATAGAGGGGAAAACATCAAGATGCATATGTTCTTGTAAGTGCCAAATTCTGCTTTTCAGAGAGTTAGACTGTACAGCTCTTGAGCTACGTACTGGTGCCTGCAGCCTCTAGATTATTGTTATTTACTCAATAGCAAATTAAAGCTTTACACAACAAATAGAAAGCTACAGTCTGCTTCCCAAACAAATTAAAATGTCATGCAAAAATGAGACAGTACAGGAATATAAAAGTAACGGAAGCCTGCAGGGATACTACAGAAGACCAAGGGAAGCAAGTTGTGTAGACATGTAGCAACACACAAATCTTAGAAATCCTTTTACATTGCTGGTAATGAAAAATCCCCTGCTTGGTCTCCATCCCAAGTACAAAAGGAATTTCAGAATCCAGAGAGCAAACAGAAGAAATACTGCCTCACAAAATTCCTCCCATTCCCAGAAAGAACCCAAACAACTACACTGGGATCCAGGAGACCCATGCTCCAGTCCAGCACCAGCTACCAGCCACCTTTTGGATATCATTAAAAAACTCAAATCCTCTAGAGCTCCTTTTTTTTCGGTTGAATTTATACCCCTTTCCTCAGTACAGACTGTTTTTCTCTGTTTCTACAGCTCTTTGCTGAATGGGGTCTTACTCTCACTTGCAGCCAGGTGCTACCATGGCACTCACAATAAGGAAACAGCAGCAAATTCTCATTACAGCGGGAAAAAAAACTCAAAAAAGCAAAGGGTATCACACCATGTTAGGACAGTTTGCAACTGTAGTTCACTGTTCCCTATGCTTACCTTTTCTGTTTCAGAGAGGGCACAGAGTTTTGGGAAGGGAATTTTCTTAAGAGAAAAAAACCAACCCATGGATTACCTTGGATGAAGGTCTCTTCTTCCGACTTGACCATCTCTATTCATGAGTCCCCACACCATGGTACCAAAGAGAAGCCAGGGAGAAGAAACAGAGGAGGAATAAAATGGAGACAGAGGTTAGTAAAATAATGCAAACAACAGCTTGTCCAATGCATTAGAAAAGCTTATTATTGAGTAGGGGGCTGGAACTATGACTGTATTCATCTGCCTCCCCTACTTCATGGAATATAACAACCGACAAACTCAAAATACCTGTATTGCCCCCCAAAAAGAGGAAATTAAAAGAAGTGATATAGAATAAAAAGTGAAATGACCTAGAGCCATTAGTAAGATACATAGCTTATACTTTTGGTATACTGAAACCATGTAGTTCTACAGTAAGTTAATTTAGAAAGGGAAAAAAAAAATCATCTTACTGTTAAGTGCTAATGTAGACAGAGCCATTTCACTGTTCCAATTCCACTGGAAATGGCTGAGCAATCTGCATTTGAAATATGAGGGCTTAAAACACTGTCTTTAAAAAAATTACAGTGTGCACCAACTCCTCTATCATCTGCACTCAGAATGTTAACTAAGCACCCAAGAGTACCAAAAGCTGCTACTTTAAACCAATGTATTTGCTGCCACACTGTTTAGGTCCATAGTAGTCCATGCCTTCCTAAAAATCCCAGTAGAATTCCTGAGGCTCTTTCCCCTAAACTGCTTTTTTTGCTAAAGAAACTTTTTGTCTTTGCTTTACCCCTTCCTGCAATGCAGTGACATGTGCCAACAATCTCTTGTACAAGTTAGAGGGAGAACTCACATCCCAGATCAAAGTAATCTCATAATATAGATACATAAACACCAGAATCGTGTTTTGAGTTTCTCATTAAGCTTTTAAATAATCACATATTGAGTTACAAATAATTACAATTATTTTAATATTGTGATTTTGCAATGTTCAAAAAGGCAACTATTTCAAAAATAAATAATGAATGACGGACATCCCACATTAGCTTTTCTTATTTTGCTTTCCAACCCCTTGAAACATTTATGTTTCTATAAATAATCTTAGACTGGAATTCCATACCTATAATTCAGTAACGTGCTGTAAACAGCAACTTTCATACTAGACTATATTAGAGACCTGGAGGAGTATTTTCTCTTTACATATGTATTACACAAAGTTAGCTCTGGTTTTAACTGTAGTCCAAGTAAATCCTGCCTTTGCTGGCCAGGAACAGGATGAATTCACCAACACAGGTATGCTTTACACTGTGTGTGAGATACTAGTAGGAGTACTAAAAACCAAAAACAAAACTCCCATGTGCAAGACCTGAAACTCAAAAACTAAGAGCTTCAGTTGTGGTGTTCCCAGTCTCTACCCAGGTTCTTTTGAATTTCTAGCATCACTAAGTGCACCATATTTCAGCACCAGAAGCCAAGTTCAATTGAAATGTCAGTGGCAACAATCAAGGGGTTTATAAGCAGTATCTTATTCCCAGCCAGTGTGCTCCTCTGCAAGATTGGTTTAAGTCTTAACGTCAAATCTCTGCTTTTAGATTTCACATGATAGATACTTATATTGTAATTAAAAAAAAAAAAAAAAGAAGAAAAAAGAAAGAAAAAAACCCTCAAGTTTAGTTTGGTTGGGTTGGCTTTTTTATTTTAGTTTATGCTTGTTTTGTCATCTTGGTTGTGGGCTGGTTTGGGGTTTTTTAAGTGTTAAACTCCTAGGTGGAAATCACAAAACAACATGCTCTGGAATAGCAATCACAGCAGGCATGGCACACACATTCACTTCAGCAATCTGCGCACTGCAGTGGTGGGTATCCCACACCTGGTACCCAGAGAGCACTGCCTTGGTGCACATCACAGCTACAAGATGAAGCATCCAGCTACAGATGTCTACACAACTTTCACCCAGTTAAATATAAGGCTGCTTTTTTAAGTTATGATCTATCTTGATTTCAACATTAACTTTTGCAGGATGAAAATAAAGGTGGTATTTCCCACTGGATCAGATTATGTCAGCTCTTCCCCCTGAACCAAATTCCAGGTATAAATTGGATTTCCTAAGCCACTTACATTTCTTTTGAAGTCTCCATGCTTGATTGCTAGACTCAAGTTTAACACAATCACACCCATGTCATCTTCTAAACTGTTGGGATCTTCCAGCTTTAAAACCTGTTCAGTAGTTCTACAAAATAAAAGAAAAAGAGGGGGGGAGTACAGTTATTGACTCCAGTTAACTCAAGTTTATTATTAAAGGTCACACTGAGCTCTGCAAATTTCAGCTTCTTGTCTGAAATGCCTAATATTGAGTTTAATGTTAAAATGGGAAATCTAGAGGCTTCTTTCATAGTTCTGAGAAAACACAACCCCCTTTCAATAACTCAGCATAGTATTCGTATAGCACTGATTAACACTCATAAATCTCCACACCCAGATACACACCAAATTAAGCTACTACTCTCCAACTTTACAGGAAAGAAGAGTGACAGGGAAACTTATCCAAGTGAAATTTCTAACACTAACAGCTGGAACTTGACTCTGGAGATATTTATTCTTGCTTTATCTCTACTTGCGTTTAATCTCCCTCCCTGAAGTTCCCTCTCTGAAGAAGGTTTTTACCGGATGGCACTATCTCACAGATAAATTCCTTAATGTTGCTAGAAACTCAGATAATCATGGGACCCACACAGGAAGAACCGATTTTCTCCCCTAAAAAAAAGCAGTTGCACAGCAAGGGAGTATAAAAGGGAGAACTAAAACTTGAATTCCTGGCTTCCAGCTCCACATTGAGACCAAGCAGCAGCAGACAAAAAGGAGCAGGGCTTGCCTCTGCACTAAATCAGGGCCAGATGAAGCTGCTGAGGGGATGGAAGGCTGCAGGGGGAGAAGCTGAAGACAGGATGCTCACAAACAGGCAAGCTGCTCCCCAGCCCAGCTACACACAGAAAATGGCACCTCATGTTATGTAGGGCTACAAGGGGGGGCTCAACCTTCTCTCCCCTTTCTTCTTCTTCTGTAAATTATTCTGGTGTAGCCCTCCCTAAACAATATTGCATACAGAAACTCTTATTCCTAGACATGACAAGGAAAGGACACCTTCTGCTGAACCAGGCTCCATCCAGGGTGGATTTGAATCTGGTACATAACACTGGATAAATCCTGTACACATACCATTCTATCTCAAGTGATTTCTTTTAGAATGTGCTTCCCACCCTTCTATCAAAACAAGTTTTCTTGAATAGTTAAATCCTAAGCTAGAGCAAAATCATTTCATTATTTTCCTGTTTCTTGAATAAGCTGCATTAATAGCCTTTAGTTAAATAAACATATTACCTATTGAGTTCAAGTTCAGTGAGTGCTACAGACGCCGAACCCATGAAGTCTGAAGAGGTTAAATCTCGATCATACACCTAGTAGCAAAATAAAATATCTGATTTTCACATCATAATCCAGTTTTATCCTGGCCAACAACAGAACAGATATTTCAGTTCAATTTTGTACTTGAAAGATCAAAGCTTAGCTATAATTCAGGGATAATTTTCTAACTCCCTGCTTTAATTTGTATTTTTAACTAAATATTTAAAGAACATTTTGAAAGTATCTCCTGAATATTATGTAAACAGAGACATACTACGGATGGTGCCTGTTCCTTTATGCTCTGCTCGATCGCATAATGAAATGCTGCACAGGAATCAGGTACTGCTGGCTACAGATGTTTTAGCAATTAGTGCTCACAACTGGTAGCTTGTGGTTCTGGTAACTGTAACGTTACTCATAATGAGAAAAGGCTTTGCTACTTGTCACGGCTGCATCCCAGGTAATAATTCTGCTCAACCCAGCCAAATTACACTCTTAAAAAGTGCTTATGAAACCGCTGTTGGTTTCACTGAGTTTGCATAAGCATGGTAGGAGCGAGCAGAATTCAGCTTTCACAGCTTTAAAACGTATCCAGTCAAGGAGTTTTATTTCAACATGGGTTTTTGCAGATGGAAAGCAAAACATGCGAGTAAAATCTGGAAAAGACATATGTGCATTTTAATTTGAAATTGCTGGAACTCTTAAAGTGGATTGTAGTTTATGTTATGCTGCTGCAGTGCATAAAAATTGATACATTTCTGAAGCTGAAAAGCATGGCTTAGAAAAAATATTGATCTTTCAAAAACCTAAAAACCAAAACTTAAAGCTTACCTTGATCCAGAGTTTCTGATCGAGGCTCTGTATAGGCAGCACAACAGTTTCATCCCAAACTGGGTTGAGGTCCTTGTAGACTACCTTACTTTTATAGAGAGTTTTCCCATTCAGTTTGAACTTCACATACGGATCACTTGTGCCTGTGATAATGAATCAAAAATAGATTAGCAATTCTCCACAACCTTAAATTTTATTTTCATAGAACAATAAATAATGATAAAAATTATAGAGACTTGTTTCATATAAACATGCATATATGTAATTACCCATATAGAAATTCCTAGTTCATACAGGAAATCCATAGAACCGAAACAGAAAGTTGTTTGAAAGCAGGCAACAATAATTCTTCATCATTTGCTTGATCTCTGCTGTGTTATTCTTAAAGAACATTAATTAGTCTTTACTAACATAGTTATCATTTTAATTTGGGAAAAGAGCAAACAGAAGCAGGGATGAAGGACTTTTACAAGCCAACTAACACCGCAGACAGTAGAAGAAAGAAAGTGCGATCCTGTGACTATGAATATATAAAACGATCAACACTCAGAAGCATCGTAACTTGGATAGGAGCTCCAAGGAAACCAGTAACAATAGCTGAAGTACCCAAGAAGATTTCATCACTGCTGACTCGTCAATTTACTTAAAACTAAATTTGAAGTTTCAGTGAAAAAAAACACTGATGCTATTCACCAGCTCAGCATAGAAACACACAGAGAATAAGCACCATAATGATAAACAATATTCAGGTAACGTGTTTTTTTAATCCAAGCGGCACAATTTGCCATGGCAATAACATCCCTGTTTTTATAGAGCAGATGTCCATGGACAGAGTGTGAAGCTCATGCCACTCGGCAGCAATAGAAAAACTTGCAGCTGTCAAAGGAAAATAGAAGAGGGAATCAACTTTTTATTATTGTTATCAAACCAGTGGCATCTGCACTAACACCAACCAAACTGAGGTGTAGCAGCATAAACAATTCATGATTCCAAGTGCCGCTGCTCTCTCATATTCAATATTGTCTGTATTATACCTTATATTTGCAATTAAACTTCCCTCCTAACAGTTTCATTTCATTCAAAGAATAGCTAACTCGAGGGTCCTGGCTGCCCCCCAGCCTGCAGGGTGGGCTGCTGGCAGAAGCAGACTGACTCCTACACCAGACTTCCCATCCAGAATTAATTTGAACCTGCTCTCCCTGCTTTCCACCGAGATATTGGCTGACAAGTGCATGGCAGGGCAGGATAACCCAGCATAGACCAATACTCAGTATTGTCAGTACTTTAGTGAACAGTGAGAATGCTAAAACCACATATTTAAACATCCAAAGCTCTGATGAGCATTATATGAAGACAGACTTAGAATCAAAAGAAATATAGCTATATATTCACATCTATCTGGAATTACACAGTAAAGAACTGTGCTACTGCAACATACAGACTTACTTTTTAGGACTTACAGACAGTTTTTCTTATGTTTCACTTCAAAAGGGAAGAGTTGTTGAGCCCTGGCCAATTCTGCACATTAAGGTAGCTTGATGCACAGAAGGAAAATATCAGTTGGGTTTTCAAATATTACCTGCAGCTGATCCTTTGCTTACATAATGATGGTTGAAATCAATCCCTTTTTGGGAAAAAAAAAATGCTGCAAACTTGAAAAGAATTTATTTTTCTTCTCCTCTAAAAGAGGATAATACGGGCCTGATTCAGAGGGCAGTTCCTCATTGCATTTCAATGGCTTAGGACTAGACCTTTCCCTAGAATACTTCTTGGAACTATGATTATGCTCTTACACAAAGTATGAGTGGGAGCACACAGATAAGCTGTGGCCACGGAACATGGGCAGCAGCCCTCCAAGGATGCAGAAGTTATGAAATTGGGCTTTTTTGTAGTAGTTTTTCCAGCTCCTTTTTTTCTAAAAAACAGAAAAAAAAAAAGAAACTGAAAGAACTGTTTGGTTTTTATTTACAGGATAATCAGGAGAGAGCTGCATTATTAGGAATAACAGTAATAACACCCACACCTATTCTGTGTATGAAATAGCAAATGACCAAGGCAAGGAAAACAACTGATGAAATGAAAGCACAAAGAGGGTGATGGAGGCAGGTGGTATATGGCCATAACTCATCTGCTTTTGGCATGGAAAACCCACGAACAAGGGCAAAACCTGAACAGAGAGAGAAAAATAGGATGCAGAGAAAGCAAACAGCCAGCAAGTTCCATAGCTGCAAGTATAATACTCCAAGCATCCCAACTGCATTATTGCTCTGAAAGCTTTCCAGGCTGTTATACAGTAAAGGAAAATAAAGAGAGGGGGAAGGGCTGCCCAGAACTGCTCACGTGAGCCAGGCTTTTGCAATCATTCTTTTATACATGCATATATATATATACACACACACATATATAATGTCTTCCTTTCTATTTAACAAGAATGTCTTCCTATTTACATACATTTCTGTATTTTCTATACATTTCTATAAAAACATATTGTTGCATAAAAACATGCACATATGAAAGGGGTCTATATTTATATAAATATATATTTCTGTTAAAATATATAAAAAAAAAAACAAGGGGAAAAAAAAGAGCTATAACAAAAAAAGGCCTTTAATTAAATAAGATTGCCACTCTGGGATCAGGCCTTCATGCTTGTCAGCTTACTCTCAAAATAAACATCTCAAAGCAGGGCCTCAGTGGTGTCACTTACTCCGGCAAGGCGCACTGGGTAATCCCTCGCTATCTTGACAGCTACATAATGTTCAAACTGTTTCACGGGTGAGCAGCAGCACTTGGGCGAAAGAAAATATTAATGCCAGGAATTAATAGAAAAAGAGATGATGGTTTACAAAAGCTAAACAAGGGAAAGGTGTCAAGTTAGTAGCGGTGTTAATTGTTAGGGAAAATAATTGCGGTGGGGAGTGGGCTTTGGCAGCGCTCGCCTGTCGGGCTGTCACAGGGGTAACAACTCAACTAGGCAGGCAAGGGGAAAGGGGCCAGCAGTGCAGGAGCACAACTCCCGGATCATACAAATGACAGGTTGACATCTCTGTGCCAGCAAACAGACGAACCTTCACCTCTGTGGCAAGAGCTGGCACACACCAGGGGCTGGTGGCAGGAACTGGGGTAGACCTGATGGCCAGGAGGGAAGCGATGGGGATGATGATACTAAGGTTTCCCACAAGTTGTTGCTGGGATGTTGATGAAGGTCATGGGTCATTGTGTCCATTCCTGGTTTTCCTTATAATATTCAGGTAATCAAAATAGGTTATAAATAAAGGAAACAGGGAATGAGAAATAAGGTAGATGACAAGCTTCACCTGATGGGATGAACAGCACAGACTGCAAATTAACTGCGTTTGAGTTCAAGGCTTGAAGCCTTCTAGATTCAAGATCAGAAAGATATCTAAATCTATTAAAAAACTATGAATTAGAGACAATCTACAACCTAGCTAAAAAAGCCTAGTAATTTTAGTCATGAGTTGATCTAAAGAAGGATTTTTGTTTACAATTTTCCTTTAAACATAACAGAAATTGATACATTTCTGAAGACACCAAACCATTAAAAAAGTTTTGCAGCAGCCATTTCCTACTGCAGACAAACGAGTACAACTTCTAAGCATGTGCACCCAGGATCCTCTGGCATGCAAGGTCTGAACCTGTTCATCTTGGTCACATTAACGTTATCAATGTTGAGGGGATCACACAAGAAGACCAATTATTCTTGAACCCAGTTGAGAATTTAGCCTGAGAAAAATACTCCCCAATGGGAAAGGCAAAGTGTAATGCTTTAAGATTAACTTACATGTTATGCAAGGACAAGAAGGCTTTCACACAATAAAATGCATGGACAAAACTTATAAACCAAAGAAGATTACCTACTTTTTAACCTAAAAAAATTCCAGTAAGAGTAAAAAGAAAGGATGACTTCTAAAGAATTCAAGGATGCTCCCTTGAATTCATTTTCATGATACCTATTTTTCTTCGATTTTCTAAGACTAAAAAGCAAGCAGTGCAGGCAGACCAACCATCAGCTAAAATGTGAGGCAGCTTCAGGGAGCAAAAGCTGCTGGGACATTGCAGCAGGAGAGGGTTCAGCCGCCCAAGAAACTGTTAATGGTGTTTTTAAATGGATACTGCTGCCCTCTAGCAGCTATCGAGAGATGCATCACATCAACTGCGTGCAATACTACTACAGACTTAATTAAAACAAAACCAAAACAAAACAAAACCAGAAGACCAGATATCATTTCAAGCCACACATTGTTTTATAGGAGCAAACTTACTGGAAATGTAGCATATGAAACAAGTCTTGTTACATAAATAATAAAAAATTACCACCAAGTTGCCTTAAAATCCCAGAGAAAAATATCAAAGAACAGTGTGAAATACAATCTAGGCCATCTTAAGTTTTGGTTAAAACCTAGATTTTAATCTGAAGAAGGAAATGAAGGATTTCTTTTATATGCGCGTAAAGAATACATTTCTTCAAGTCTTCCTAGAAATAGAATTACTGGAGTTACTTACAACAAGGAGTAAAAGACATTTTAAAATGGAACACGCATTTTTGTCTTTAAGTGGAAAACCACTATATTCTTGTAGTGAAATAGCTGAGATCAAGGCTTAAAGGGGAAAGCAGACAGAAAAAGTATTCTGCTGGCAGGAAATTCAGGTAATTTTGGGAAGTTTTGTGCCCACTTAGCTTTACATGGCCAGATGGACGTGAAGCATTGTTTGGCAACAAGCTAACAAGAAAATAAGCAACACAAACCCACCACAACAAAAGCCAATAAACCAAAAAAACATGGGAAGTGTGAGGAGTGTATGTAAACACACAGTTGATGGGTTAAAAAGATGGGGGGAAAAGCCTGAACCAGACAGAAGCAGATGCAACACGTTCTATGCAAGGCACATCAGAAATAGTGTTTTAAAAATACTAAAGGAACAAAGAAAAAGCACCAGACTCTACCAAAACACCATGTGATGCACAATAGGGAAAAATGACACAAAGAACAGATGATGGCAAAAGCTGTCCCACTGAACACTGTATTCCCAGGTGGTTTATGAAGGCACAGGAAGGCACAAGGACAGAGCACATCTCTATTATTAGGCAGCACTGAGGACCTTCACCACAATATAGTTGCATCTTACTGTATTCTCAGTCTTTGGCCTAAGAAAATCTCCCTACAGTGGTCCCAGAATCATAGAATGGTTAGGGTTGGAAAGGACCTTAAGATCATCTAGTTCCAACCCCCCTGCTCTGGGCAGGGACACCTCACACTAAAGCATGCCACCCAAGACTATGTCCAACCCGGCCTTGAACACCATCAGCGATGCAGCATTCACAACTTCCCTAGGCAACCCATTCTAGTGCCTCAACCACCCTTACAGTAAAGAATTTCTTCCTCAGATCCAATCTAAACTTCCCCTGTATAACTCTGAACCCATTACCCCTTGTCCTATCACTACAGTCCCTCATGAAGAGTCCCTCCCCAGCATCCTTATAGGCCCCCTTC